>JAAOOA010000016.1:28258660-28348660 GCA_012861695.1 Trematomus loennbergii | reverse complement strand
AGCTGTTCTTTCAGTGGTATATCAACTTCCACCAGTAAACGAAGATGTCTACGCTCCACATGGCCTCAACAGTGTTTCAGTGTATGCAAACACACACAGTATTTCTAGCTGTAATTACCCACAGGTTTCTATAGAGTCGTTTTGCCTTTACAGAACGTCATAACGGAGCAACAGTTTTTTTCAATTTCGGTATAGATTCAGACCATGGGTATTTCTGTGCTCCATTTCCTGATCTGTCGCAGCAGGATGGAAAAATCTTTAAAAACGGGAACATTTGAGGTGGAAGGTGAGGCTAAATCTCGATCAGATGATTATCAGAGAGCAGCGGGGGGTAGAGATGCTGGTAAGTTTTGGCGTGAACCCAACTGTTCTCAGTAAATCCTCGTTTTCCATTTGCCCCAAAGGTTATTGAGAAGATTGACCTGTCATGGCGGCTCTTCTGAGTATTAAACCATCGGCAGACGGGTAGCTGATGGTAAAGAGTCTGAAGGTTCATCACATTACATTTAGCTCAGGCTTTTATCCAAAGAGACTTACTTACTTTAATTGTCTTCTCCATGATGGTTGGTGTTTTTATCATGTTTAGTTGCTTTTACCTCTTAGGATATTTAACAAATTGTACGGTGTCCTTGGGTGTCCTGAAAGGCACCTTAAATCAAATGTATTATTATTATTATTATTTACTATGAGTGCAAAGAGAGCAAATCCAAAAGCACCTCTATAGTAAGCCTAGTTTCCTCCTGTAAACACTTCCTGTTCCCTCATCTGGAATTAGAATTTGTTTAATAGTTTGCCGGTCAGACCATCATAACTGGGCTCCTTGTAGATTGAAAAAGGCGCGGTATTCATTTTCTGATGTGATTGCCGAAATCAGAATCTGTATTTACAGCCATTCAAATGACAGCGAGTGTTTTCACCAGAGAGGGTACAAGTACACACATCCTTTACTCAAGTAGAAGTACAGATACTCGTGTTTAAAAATACTCTGTTAAAGTAGAAGTACTGACTAAACTTCTTTACTCAAGTAAAAGTAAAGAGGGCTTTGAAATGTACTTCAGTAAAAAGTACCCATAACTACCAGCTGTTTTAAAGAGTACCTGACCTCCCTTATATTAATAGAACAATAATGTCATTGTTAGCTAATGAATGTTTCCATGCTGAACAACGGCAACATGACAATGTTTTCATTGGTCCCTCTTCTTTAGAGAAGACCAGGAAATGATGGATACACGGATCGTGTTCAAATCAATAGGCACGCAATGACTCTAAATAATAATGATCACGCACCAAACACACATTCAAACTAAAGGAACCAGCCTGTTTGGGAAATGTAAGAAGTAGAAAGTTCAGGTATTTGTGTTCAAAATGTAAGAAGTAGAAAGTACAGGTATTTGTGTTCAACATGTAAGAAGTAGAAAGTACAGGTATTTGTATTCAAAATGTAAGAAGTAGAAAGTACAGGTATTTGTGTTCAAAATGTGAGAAGTAGAAAGTACAGGTATTTGTGTTCAACATGTAAGAAGTAGAAAGTACAGGTATTTGTGTTCAAAATGTAAGAAGTAGAAAGTACAGGTATTTGGGTTCAAAATGTAAGAAGTAGAAAGTACAGGTATTTGTGTTCAACATGTAAGAAGTAGAAAGTACAGGTATTTGTGTACAAAATGTAAGAAGTAGAAAGTACAGGTATTTGTGTTCAAAATGTAAGAAGTAGAAAGTACAGGTATTTGTGTTCAAAATGTAAGAAGTCAAAGTAAAAAGTCGTCAGAAAAATAAGTAGTGGAGTAAAGTACTGATACCACAAAAATGTACTTAAGTACAGTAACGAAGTATTTGTACTCCACTACTTCCCACCTCTGGTTTTCACCCAAAAGGGGCGTGGTCTTGCATAGAGGGAAAGTACCCAGATGCGTCTCATCTATACACTGATAGGTAACTACTAGAAGTCCTTTAAGGGGTTATTTTTCAAATGTTTCACGTTTTATTGCTGAGTTTCAGTATACGTGATGTCTTTCTTATAAAAACCAAAACACATTTTATGATTGCATCTTTACTGAGTCAGAATTGAACATGTTTACTAGTGGATAAGGGCATTATGTTTCAAATTAAACATAAAAAAAGTAAAAAATAAAGCTTTCCCTCACATATCAAAATGTATATGTGTATATTAGGGAAATCATTCTTTAAGCCTCAGACAGAGCGTCTGATTTTATTTTTGGAAGTGTGACAGACTTCAGTCGTTCACATCGGTTTTGTTCCTGAGTCACAAACCCTGAGCTGAGACTGGGCTGCACTGATGAATAAAACAAGCACACTGACCTTTGACCTCCTCATGACTGTGATCCAAAAACTGAAGAAACATTTTCAGATGAACCTGTAGAGAGTATCTACGTGAGGCTGGACTCCAACTCCTTCAGCTCTGAAAAACAAGAACAACAAAACTTCTAAGTAATAAAATACAACGAGAACTGTGTGTTAGTGTCAGGCTTTCACATGTTTTGACTGTAGTGCTTTACTATTGAAATACTTTGCCAATTTTTAAGTAAGACTAAAATAAATAAAAAAACAGCCTTTCATTTGTAGTAAGAGCCGGTCATTTTGTCTCGTAGATTTTATCCACTGAAGCAAGCAAGCCAGAAAAGGTAACATTAACACTATGCATTGGTCAAATACACTGCTTAGCCATTCTTTAACATGTATTTGATATCCACATCCTAACTTAAAGTCATAATCATACCACTTACACATCAGAAGGTGGAGAAGACATGTGAATAAAGAAATGATAGTATTATGAACACAGAGAGACAGACAGACAGACAGACAGACAGACAGACAGACAGTCAGAGAGAGAGAGAGAGAGAGAGACAGACAGACAGACAGACAGACAGACAGACAGACAGACACAGTCAGAGAGAGAGAGAGAGAGAGACAGACAGACAGACAGACAGACACACACACACACAGACAGACAGACAGACAGTCAGAGAGAGAGACAGACAGACAGACAGACAGATACACACACACACAGACAGACAGATACACACACACAGACAGACGCACAGACAGTCAGAGACAGACAGACAGAAGACAGACAGACAGACAGACAGACAGACAGACAGACAGACAGACAGACAGACAGACAGACAGACAGACAGACAGACAGACAGACAGACAGACAGGACAGACAGACAGACAGACAGACAGACAGACAGACAGACAGACAGACAGACAGACAGACAGACAGACAGACAGACAGACAGACAGACAGACAGACAGACAGACACACACACACACACACACACACACACACACACACACACACACACACACACACACACACACACACACACACACACACACACACACACACACACACACACACACACACACACACACACACACACACACACACACACACAGATACACACACAGACACACAGACAGACAGACAGTCAGAGAGAGAGAGAGAGACAGACAGACAGACAGATACACGCACGCACGTACGCACGCACATACGCACGCACGCACACACAGACAGACAGACAGACAGACAGACCGCCCTCATGCAGGAGGATTACATCTGAAGAAAGGTATTCACAGCCCTCATGCCTCAAATACTGCAGGAGCACTTGTATATTCATACAGCCCATTAGAGTGAGTTGAAAGACGCTGTCTGCACTGTGAGTTAATGTCTTCTTGTTTTTCTAACATTTTGACTTCTGATATTTTAGCTGTGCTCGCTCCTGTTGGGTGTGACGGCAATATATCAGGTGTGGAGTGAAGCGTCTGTTTAAGGCTTTTAGCTTTTATAAAATGTCCACAGTGAAAGCAAGAGCTCACCTGCTGTTATTGTAGCTCTGCTCAACCTGTCCGACTTCAACACACTTATTCGGTAACACCAATTTCACGCCACAGTATTTACAGTTTTCAGTTAAAAACAGCGACTCTGTGCTAAGCTGCTGTGGAGGAACAATGCCACACAGAGGATACACTGCTTAAAGTCTCAGTTAACGGTCGGGAAAAGTTTGGAATAAGTATTTGCAGAGAACAAATATATATGGATATATTACAACTGTTGAGAGGCATTATCTAACTTCTTCATTAGTTGCAGCACAATGCATCTAAAATAAATCCTTCTCTGTAAATCTAAAAAAATATGATTGAAGGCATCTGAACATATTATTATTGCTGTCCATTTCTGAAAATGTACGTCTCAAAATAAGTGCACCGGTGAGTTTAATAAGTAGTTGTTTTATCATTTGAAAGGTTGCCAAATCATCCCTCATTGTGCAGCAGCAGAAGCAAACGACTTCAAAACAAAGACGAGCAATAACAAGGAAGCCCGGGGTCAGAGGTCACGACCTGCTGACCTTCCAACAGGAAGCCTAAAGGGACTTTAAAGTTCAGCCAGAGTTTAAAGAGTGAAAACAAAAACATCAGAAGTTTGTTTTCACTCTTTAAACTTGTGGCTGAAATTCATTCAAGCATTGCATTACATTTGAATGGAAATGTGGATTTAGCATCCGTTGGCTTTTTGTTTTGGGGTTAGGCTATGTGTTGAGGAATTATACACATGTATGTTTTGTTTGAATGAAACTAACAGTTTATACAAGACCAGCTTCGTCGTCAATTAATCAATAAGCAGATTAAAGATTGGCATCTGTTTGAGTCATTTTTTATGATTTTTAGGGTTTTTTACATTTAATTTAATTTATTTTTTCATTGTGTGCTTTTACGTTTAAAGCTTTAACTACATGTTGCTGAGTTTTCTTCAGTGTGGTGTTAGAACTTTTACTTACATCTCCCAACACTGAGTTTATACGGAGTGGCGCAGTGGGCTGTGCGTTGATCATCAGATCAAGGGAGGCGTTGGGGAACTCCAGTTCGAAACCCGCTCACGCCGACACTGCGTCAGGCCGTTGTGACCTCAGACACTTCACCCGAATTTGCTCCTGTGGGTATTGTCAACAGTACATGACCGTTGCATGTATGATATGTATGTGATGTGTATTTGTAAAGCGCATTGAGCATCTGGAAAAGTGCTATAATAAATGTAAGGAATTATTATTATTATAGAAGACCAGCTTCGTCGTCAATTAATCAATTAGCAGATTTAAAGATTGGCATCTGTTTGAGTCATTCTTTATGATTTATAAAAGGTTTTTTACATTTGATTTTTGATTTATTTTCATTGTGTGCTTTTACATTTAAAGCTTTAACTACATATTGCTGATTATACTTACTTTCTTTTACCTAAATAACATTTTAAATGCAGGACTTTTACTTGTAACAGAGTTTTTTTCAGTGTGGTGTTAGTACTTTTACTTACATCTCCCACCACTGACATTTTTGACCAGAAAAACACCCTCTCTCAAGATGTAAAGGCCTTCATGGGACACTTCAACTCTGGTAATAACTATAATAAAAATGATAATATTGGTTATACTTTAAGCTCCAGAGAATAAAGTCTTCAGCCTGAGCACACTCTCCCTCCGTCCTCCCCTCTCTTTTGTCTGCCAGCGTGTCAGGTATTTCCGTCTGTAATCTGTTTGATGGGAGCGTTCAGAGATCAGACGCCTGCAGCCGCTCAGAGAGCAACGCCTCGGAGACGCTGACATCATAACTCCTATCATCCTATCAGAGGAAAACACAACTTCAACAAGTGACAATTTAATCCAGGAAATAATAACCTAGAAATAGATTTAAAAACACGTACTTGGGCTGATTTTTCTGCAAATGTGAGATGCTTGTTGCAGCAGGGATTGATGAACAGAGTGTGTTTTTGATTCAGAAATCAGGGATAGGTTTGAACGTTTTTTCTTATTGGGTTGTGTACCTATTTTCCCTGAGAGACATGTCGTTATTTTCCTGCTGATACACGACTATTCTTCACTCTTTTTCTCATGAATGAACTCAGAGAGCAACAACGGCTGACGCACACATCAGCGGTATGACAAGGACTCCTATCATCCTATCAGAGGGAAAACACAACTTTAACAAGTGACAATTTAATCAACAAAACAATAACCTTGAAAAAGATTTAAAAATGTATCTACTACAAGTTTGTGCTGATTTTACTGTCTTAATATTCTGAGTGCAGTACATTTTTCTGCAAGTTTGAGATGCTTGTTGCAGCAGGGATTGAGAAATGTACTATTTACTTGCACTATATTTTTCTGTTTATCTGTGTTATTGTGTTGCACTGTTGGAGGAGCCTGTGACCTAAGATGTTCATCGGCATAACTACACTGTAGCTATGTTCGTATGACTAAAGCAGGGGTGTCAAACTCAAATACACAGTGGGCCAAAATTAAAAAATGGGTACTAGTCAAGGGCCGGACTGGTTCAATGTTTATTGCAAAACTTATTGAAATGAACTTATTGCACATATTAAACCTGGAACTAACAAAGCTTAAACGATTGCCTATAAAAACAACATTAAACATTAAATAATCAGTTGCATTCATTTCTTATGGCGCTATCTGCAGCTTTTCCAGAGTCATTTCTTATGATTACATTTCTCCACAGGCCAACAACAGCTTCAACAAAACTATTTCCCTCAAAGAAAAAACCAAACATGCCCTGTTGTCGTGAGAGAAAAAGTGCAGAAGGAAACATCCATGTAAACTCAGTGTGCTGCTCTGTGATGCTAGTTCAAGCCAGATACTTGGCATCTCATCTTGGGTGCAAGTTCATCAATGTTTGGGCTCAGGCTCTGAGCTGAGGAAACCCTCAGGATGGAGTGAAGGTGTGCGTGCAATATACCGGCGGGCCAGATCTAATAGTAATTAGAAATTATCCTGCGGGCCGAAATTAAATCCACCAAGGGCCTGATTTGGCCCCCGGGCCTTGAGTTTGACACATGTGGACTAAATAAAGAACCTTGAAACCTTGAAACCTTGAACAGTGTGTTTTTGATTCAGAAATCACATTTGTTTTTAAAGGTTTTGTTGTTATTTGGTTGTGTACATATTTCCCCTGAGAAACATGTCGTTATTTTCCTGCTGATACACGATTTCTCTTCACTGTTTTCCATGTGAATTTAACTCAAATGAGCACATCGTTGTGTTGTCAAATGCAGAAGTCATTTTTCTGCTTTGATTGTCTGTTTTTATGCAGTCTCTTGTTTCACAATGGAAATAAAGTTTGAAAACCACTTTGAATCCCAAGCCAAGTCACAATTTATTTCATGCCACGTCTTAAAAAAACCTGGACTTGGGCACCCTTTTCTTTTTGTTTATAAAAATAAGAATATTTACTTTAAACAACAACAATAAAATGAATGAAAAAGGGAAATAAAACTGTGATTAAAAAGCAGAAACACAGATTAAGTCTCATTTTACTGTGAAATTAGATTTTTCTGTGACTTTATGAAGCTTTGTGAAGAATCCAGTGTTGCAGCCGTGATTGTGAAAAGCTGTTTCTATTAAATACTCCTATTGTTCTTCTTTGGTTGAGAGTGTCCATGTGTTATTTTTGATGTCAGGCACATTGAGTGTATTCTGTAGCCTCTCGTGTGTCTGGTTTCAGATCAGAGAAACAGAAAAAGAAACACTTCGTCTCCAAGTCACACAGCACATCTTTTATC
This sequence comes from Trematomus loennbergii, assembly GCA_012861695.1. Taxonomy (NCBI): domain Eukaryota; kingdom Metazoa; phylum Chordata; class Actinopteri; order Perciformes; family Nototheniidae; genus Trematomus; species Trematomus loennbergii. The sequence goes on along the minus strand of JAAOOA010000016.1, from coordinate 28,341,075 downwards.
TCTCCGAACATCGTGTTGCTTGTTAGAAATGATAAATATTGGAGGCTGGCGGCGGATGGGGACGTGACCATGGATTACGTGTGTGTGTGTGTGTGTGTGTGTGTCCAACAAAGTCTTAGGTGTCTCGTTTCTGTCACGCTCAGCTTCCTGTTATGCACCTCACAGCTCAGCAGTCACACTGATGTTCACGCCAAACACTCCACGATGACGACAACGATGAACTTAAAGCGGTATAACCAACGCTTCTTCATACCCAGCATGCCTTTCTCTGCAGATTAGGCATCAGGACATATATATCGTAATTAAAGTCTCAAGTCTCAAGAGCCTGTGACCTAAGATTTTCATTGTCATAACTACACTGTAGCTATGCACACATGACAATAAAAGCCTTGAAACTCTTCAGGAGACATGTTTTAATACAAAGTGAAGCACAAATCCACTTCTAAAACTCAAGAAGAAAAAACTCAAAACTCAAGCAAAAAATGTGTAATACTACTACTACTACTACTACTACTACTACTACTACTACTACTACTACTCTACTACTACTCTACTACTACTACTCCTACTCCTACTACTACTACTACTACTACTACTCCTACTCCTACTCCTACTACTACTACTACTATACTACTACTACTCCTACTCCTACTCCTACTACTACTACTACTACTCTACTACTCTACTACTACTCTACTACTACTACTCCTACTCCTACTACTACTACTACTACTCCTACTCCTACTCCTACTACTACTACTACTACTACTACTCCTACTCCTACTCCTACTACTACTACTCTACTACTACTACTCTACTACTACTACTACTACTACTACTCCTACTCCTACTACTACTACTACTACTACTACTACTCCTACTCCTACTCCTACTACTACTACTCCTACTCCTACTACTACTACTCTACTACTACTACTACTACTCCTACTCCTACTCCTACTCCTACTACTCTACTACTACTACTACTACTACTCCTACTCCTACTCCTACTACTACTCTACTACTACTACTACTACTACTACTCTACTACTACTACTACTCCTACTACTACTACTCCTACTACTACTACTACTACTACTACTCCTACTCCTACTCCTACTCCTACTCCTACTACTACTCTACTACTACTACTACTACTCCTACTCCTACTCCTACTCCTACTACTACTACTCTACTACTACTACTACTCCTACTACTACTCCTACTACTACTACTACTACTACTACTACTCCTACTCCTACTCCTACTCCTACTACTACTACTACTACTTACTACTACTACTACTACTACTCCTACTCCTACTACTACTACTACTCCTACTCCTACTCCTACTACTACTACTCTACTACTACTACTACTACTCCTAGTCCTACTCCTACTCCTACTCCTACTCCTACTCCTACTACTACTACTACTCTACTACTACTACTACTACTCCTAGTCCTACTCCTACTCCTACTCCTACTCCTACTACTCTACTACTACTACTACTACTACTACTCCTACTCCTACTACTACTACTACTCCTAGTCCTACTCCTACTCCTACTACTACTCTACTACTACTACTACTCCTACTCCTACTCCTACTACTACTACTCTACTACTACTACTCTACTACTACTACTCCTACTCCTACTCCTACTCCTACTACTCTACTACTACTACTACTCCTACTCCTACTCCTACTACTACTGCTACTACTACTGCTACTACTACTGCTCCTACTCCTACTCCTACTCCTACTCCTACTACTACTACTCTACTACTACTACTACTCCTACTACTACTACTACTACTACTACTACTACTACTTATATTCATATCTGCACACTAATATGCACGCCGTGCGCTCGACTACCTCACTGAACATGAAGCAGCACAATCAAAGCTTCTTCATACCGGACATGCATTTCTCTGCAGATCACGACCGCCCCACTTTCCTCCTGATATGATTCAGACACAGCACTATAGGGGCCCGATGTAAGGGGCCAGTGGACCAAGGGAAACAGCCTGAGACTCAGAGTTTCCATCGACAACCATTTTAAAAGGGTTGTGGTTTTATGTTCAAGATACAGGACGTAGATTTTTTACATCACGTTTCCAACTCCTGTTGGTTTTGCTTGATTTCCTTTCTCCCTTCACTCTTTAGTGTATGTAGGATGTATTAGGAACAACATCAGACACATACTTTCACAGTGAACAATATAAAGGCATGACATATGACTGTATACCACAGCACTGTAGATTTTCTTAGAGAGAGGCAGCCATGATAACCTGATATTTAAGACCAGAGGTGGAAGAAGTATTTAGATATGTACTTTAGTCAAAGTAGTAATACTACAGTGTATACTTTTAACAGAAAAACTCCTGGATTCAAATCAGAAGTGCAAAAGTATTAGCATAGCATGTGGTTAAAGTACCACAAGTACTCATTCTGCAGAATAATGTAGGTTTGTTGCTGTATGCAGAAATAGGTGAAAAATATCCAACAATATCAGACATTTCATCGTTCAGAAGGACTTCTTTAACTTTTGTTATTATAATATCAATACCATACGTTTAAGTGTAATGGTAAACACTGCTTTTTCTTTTCTGAATGTCTTAGATTTAGAGTATTACTACAACATACTTAATTTACAAGTTTTAGCAGGAGTTAAAAGTTGAACACAAAGATTGTCCAAATAAAATACGGCCTAAAGTTATAGCTTTTTCACAGAAAAAAGTGAACAGGCAGCCGTCGGTGTGTGTGTGTGTGTGTGTGTGTGTGTGTGTGTGTGTGTGTGGTGTGTGTGTGTGTGTGTGTGTGTGTGTGTGTGTGTGTGTGTGTGTGTGTGTGTGTGGTGTGTGTGTGTGTGTGTGTGTGTGTGTGAGAGAAACTGATCTCCTACTGCCTCATTATGATTATTAACCATCAGGACTGAAGTATTTAAGGACAGACACAAAATGACCTCACTGTTTCCAAACTGTGTGTGTGTGTGTTGTTGCAAACTTATATGTGTGTGTGTGTGTGTGTGTGTGTGTGTGTGTGTGTGTGTGTGTGTGTGTGTGTGTGTGTGCGTGCATGTGGTGTGTGTGCGTGCGTGTGTGTGTGTGAAGGAGTGTTTCCGGAGTGTGTGGCTCTCAGCCTGTTAAGTGAGTGTAATCCTCTGCAGAGCTTCAGGTTAAAGCGCCGCGGCTCCGGGCCCCTGACCCCTCGCTGCTAAACAAAGTCCGTCAGAGGTCATTAGCAGCCGCTTCACTCAGATAATCCCCCCCCCCCCCCTCCTCCCACAGGCCCCTCATCGGACCCTCACAGGCCCCACTAGAGAGGCTGCAGCATCTCAAACTCTGCAGAAACTTCAGCAAAGTTGTAAAACCTGTTTGCGTGTACAGACAGAGAGATCGAAATACCGTTTCCCACAATCCTGAATACAAAAATACAAATATGTATATCCTATATATACACAATCAACAGACACATCTATACACATGCACACACACTACAAATCAAACTCCTTATTGTGAAACTCAGAAGCTACGACCACATGTTTAACAATTTACATCTGAACAGTGGTGAAATGTAATGTACTGTACTTAAATACAGTGTTAAGGTACTTGTACTTTCCCTGAGTATTCTACTTTGTTATTACAATATTGTAGTTTTTACTAATCCAGTAAATAATCATCATCTTTACATGATTCTGAAATCAACTTTTACATTTGTTACATTGAGTTTATTTGTATTTAAATGAAATGAAAGTTATTATCTCTTATCAGAATGGTATTTTAACATGTTAGCAGTTTATAGAATACATTAAACTACCCAAAAAGTTGTGAAAATGTGCTCTTTTTCAACTTTAAAAAGCTGCTATGTACACATTATTAATCAGTGATAGTAATACAGTAAGTCATAGATTATTAAACAATGGGGCAATATATTTTATTGGTACTTTTACTGAAGCTACTCTGTCTAATTATTGAAATGGTTGTAAATACAGGAGAGTGCATGATAACGTTGTTCTGTCTCCGATAGCTCTGCATGTTTTTTGATCTGTAGCCCAATTGTTTTTTTTGTAATTCCCGCATCCATTGTTTGCTCGTACTGCTGGACAGTTTCAGAAATGTTGAACAAAGTGTGTAGACTTTCAGAAAGTAACACACCACACAGAGCAGACGGACTTCCATCAGTCTCTCGCGGTGTTCACGCTCTGAGCGTCTGCCACATTTTTGTTTTCTGCTAAAGCTCCACAGAACACATCATCACCTTCCTGCTGGTGAGAAACACATCTTCTGAGTCCATGTTCACAAACATACTGTATCCGATGGATGTTTCCACTACACTGACTTCAAAGGGGCCGTCCGTATTTTACCGAAATATGGTAATAAAGTTCAGCTTGCTGCTCTTATAAAACTGAAGTCGTTAAGTCATGAATCACACTTTTCCTATTCCTCATATTTCCGATCCTGTGGCATGTTTCCGTCGGTGCAGTCTTTCTTATTTTGTTTATGTTCGCATCTCATTTTCCAACTGTTGTCTCATCTAATCTCACTTAATATCTTAAATCAACATCAAACTATTTGCATCAGCAAGAAAAAGCATGCGAGATTATTAGACGTACACCACATCCAGGTTAAAACAACTTAACAAAATGAGAGTTTCTTTCTTGGGGGGATTCACAATGGGTCTCAGTGATGTATTTGTGAAATTACACAACCGTTTTTTTACGTGTTTTATAAGCCTCAGGGTTCAAATGAGGTTTCCACCTGGAGAGGGACAAATAATCCCTCGATCTGAGCAAAGACAAATCCCCAAACTGTAGCCTCTGACAGCTGAGGACCAGGAACCAGGAAACTTTACTTTACATGAATGAATGAATGGATCATTATTTTCTGTTTATCCCCGAGGGTACGACGCATGTCCCAACAGCAGACCATGAACCGAATAACCGTGCGAAAACACAAAAAAACAAGTTAAATGTTTTAATATTTTGATATGTATTATTGGTATTACTGGCTGCTTGCTTGTTTACTTTAATATTGCTGCTATTCTTACCATATGTGTGTACTTATTTATTATATTAACCCATGCTTGCATCATTAATTAAGATATTAGCGTTCTTATTTTATTATTCAATTCATATGCAGTGTCCTGGCGCTGTTATTTCACTGTTCTGAGATGAATCAAGGATTTCTGACCCACTCTAAACAAATAAGAGTAAATAATGTGGATACAAAGTTCCATGCACTCAGCCGACCATGACTGTTTTTGTTTTTGCAGAACTGACAGAGAATGACAGTGAAGGTTTGTTATCTGTATAATGCGTAAGAATAAAGGGTGTTCAAAAGACAGAACTACTGTGTGCATGTACAGACTGATAGATAGACAGACAGACAGACAGACAGACAGACAGACAGACAGCATGTAATCTCCATGGTATTTATGATTGGTGTCTGCTTTTCAAAGATGTGAGGAGGAGAGGAGCAGATGTCTGGTAAGAAAACTCATCTACTTTAGAGGTGAAACATAACATTTGGGCAACTATCAAGTAAGAAGATTATTTTGGTGCACTACATCTAGCAGAAGTAGAAAAACTAAGCAAAGCAAATATTGTATTACATCTCAAAACCAGTTTTTATTAACTGGGAAAAAAGCCATGGTTATTTCCACTGTGTTCAGTTATTATTTTGCTTTCTCGGCTTGAGATACCAATCCTCTGAGAACAAAAGGAGACGTTTCTGACACCAAATATGCACCATGTAATGAAGCCATTATTCAGCAGTTAGTCTTGACTTCAGTTATTTCCTTGATTAAAACGGATTTTATTGAACGCAGCGTGTTGTACCGAAGGAGTTTCAGGAACAAAGTGAATCTTACCGCTCTGATTCTGACTGACTTTGTCCAGCTTCCTAAACTTATCCAACACGTGAAACTGTTTCCAGAAGAGCTGAAACAAAAGAGAAGCAGATGCAGTGAGAAATTAAATGTTAACTATCATAGCAGGAATTACATTTTTTGCACTGAAAGATATTTAAAACAACCTGTTAACGTGCATAAGAGACCGGGACGTTAATGAAGGTTGAGCGATAATAACTCTCCTCTTGTAACATAATTTACTGAGATTTGGTAGGATGTGTGTGAATCCCCATCCTGCGAACAGCCAGTGAACGCAGCACGGTATTATAATGAATGAAGCTGAAATTGTAGTTTATCAGATCTCATTCACTTCTAATTAAATGTATTTTTTATTGATTTTTAAACGTAATCTCAACCTCAAGATGTCTAAAATGTTGATGAAATACTTCTGTAATACACGCTTTAAGAGCTTTCTGTAGTAAGTTCCTGAACCCTAGTTAGTCCAGACTAGTTAAAAACAATTCAGAACGTTACACAAACAGAAAATCACTAAAATGCAAATGTTAACCTTTACTCTCCGTTACAAGGAATCATATACAAATATTTTCCTGTTCCTCCAGGTTTCATAATGTGTGTTTTTCTGTGGTTCAGTGGGAGGAGCCTGAAGCTTCACGCACTGCAGAACAGAAGCTCTCTAGCTGCAGAAATGAATTAAAAACACAACGATATACGTTCAGAAATATGTTGTTTTTAACGATACCAATGTGTACATGTAATCCGGCAATTTGGTATAACCTTGTGGTGCATTGTTTGGTTTGGGTAACCCTGCATCAATTCAAGATTATTAAAGGAGGGGTATGTAATTTTGGAGAAACCAGCTCGAGTGCGCTAGAATTTGAAAATACACAACCGGAAAAAATCTGCCTCTTCCTTCAGACTTCCTTACAGAGCCCCTCCTCCAACACACAAGTACGCGCACATGACCAATGAGGGCACGAGATAAGTTTGTGCAGAAATGGAAGGCTGACAGGCAGGTAGGCCATCCAGTTATTTTAGCCGGCCGGCTCAGATGATTGGTCGTGCTTTTTACAGTATTACGGCTTCCACAGATGACATTTTTGTAATGTATTTATTGTCAAAGCATTTAAGATATTCATTGCTATCGGGATGTTAAGATGGAATATAACAAAAAGTGTTTCTGAAATAAATTACATACCCCACCTTTAAGAAAACGTTAAACAAAAGTTTTCAGCAATGCAACTAAGAAATGATCTGAAAACGACGTTATATAAATGAAAAAAACATTTCATAGCCATCATTTGATTTACTTTGATTTGATTTGTGGAAGTAAGATGATTATTAAGACACAATAATTAATATGTGTACACTCTGGATCCAGTAATTGTATTTGATAATGTTTTTGGCTTCAAAATAGTAAAGAAAAATAAGAACTTTACAAATAATTGTCATAGTGGGATATTCATAATAACGTGCAGCAGAAAATATTGCATCACGTGAAAACAATGTATAGTAAAGTATATGAAGAGTTCAGTCGATTAATTAAATGGAAGCATGGGAAAGAAATGTTCATAAACATATTGAAAATAAATAAATTAATAGAAAATACATATGAGAATACACATATATTAAAAATATTGTAAATCTTTGTAAGGAAATCTACTATAACGTGTGATGTGAGATCGAGCGTTGAATGGACTGAAAACTGAAGAAAAATGTAGGAGGAATGTAGATCAGCACCAACCCCCCTCCATCACACACACACACACACACACACACACAACACACACACCACACACACACACCACACACACACACACACACACACACACACCCACACACACACACACACACACCACACACACACACACACACACACACACACACACACACACACACACACACACACACACAGATCTGCTATGTAAAGAAAAACACACCCAGCATGAGTTAACCCTTTGACGTCCTGCTTTAAAGAACTTATTGCTGCTTATTCTTATATTTAAAAAATTACCCTTTGAACACAACACGTAAAAATCACTTTTAGATAAACAACCAAACACTGAGCTTTCAATGAATACAACAATAAGGTATTTATCACCAAATAGAAACACATATATGATCTTTTTATGTGATTTTGTGGTTATAAAATCAGGAAAACCTGCATATATTTAATGGTGCAGCTGTTCTTTCAGTGGTTATCAACTTCCACGAGTAAACCAAGATGTCTTTAAACGCTCCAAATTGCCTCAACAGTGTTTCATTGTGTGCAAACACTCTGTAATCTTGACCTGGGGCTCCTTAAATCTCTGAGTCTAATACCTCAAATCTGCCTTCAATTGGAAGATTATGGTCAGGCAGTCCAAATAAATCTTACATTAAGTTATTAAAACCTTTAATCTACAGACGTCACGTGCACTTGTTTAGGGACTCCTTCCATTTCAATATAAATATGAAGCTCAAAAGGGGTACAAATGAAAGCTGTGTGTGTTCAAGCGAGGAGGTTAAATGTGTGTTTGCATCACATGGGTTTTATTTAGCCTGAAGCAACATTTTTATTTAAAATCGAATGTGCGAAATGATTATTAACAACGGAAATGTTTGTCGTAATAATGCAGAAAATACATGAATGGATGTAGCTAGAGTGGAATTTGAGAGGCGTCTCTTGGTGTAATTTGTAAAGAAATGTGTTTGTAATGCATGTTTGGTGGTTGCAAAACATACATTAATATAACAAAACAGCAGGCGCTTTAATTATTAATTAAATGCATGTTAGTTTGTAATGTAGGGTTATTAAAAGTCAGATTTATGAAACGACGAAAAAGTATTTTAAATGCAAAAAATATCATAAAGATGAAAATGTAAGACATTTCGCATTCATATTTTGATTTAAAATGAAATCCTTTAATCGGCTGAAGTTGCCTAAATGTATTCTTATTTTATATGGATATTAAATGGGCCCATGCATTGTACAATTAACATATACAAATAAGTAGCAATACGTATAATTTGGTTGTTGCAAATCCTGCATAAATACAAAATATTAACCCCTTACTAAATCAAATTAAATTGAATTAATGTAAGTCAATGTAAGGTTTTTAAAAGTCATTTTTGCGAAACTAGGAACAAGTTTTATAAAAGGCGAAAATACAAATAAAAACTAAAGAAAATACAAAAATGAAATATCTTTCACTCACATAATCTAATTTATCTTATATATTTCTAAATTTAAAACCCATAGCAAAGGGTTTTTCCAATTGAATGAGAACATTAAAGGGGCCCATTGTTGTGAAATGAAGGCGTGTGTTTGTGAAAGCGCGGAGGTTAACCGTGTTTGCACCACAGCTTTGACACATTATGACATGTTTATTTCGCCCGCTTTACTTTCCGTGCTTTATTTCCCCAAACTCAGCTTCGACGAGCGAAGTCAATTGAGCAGGAGCGGGGTCGACCGACAGAGTTGTTTTTGGCTTTGAACTCTCCGTGGCATTGTTTTTTTTTTAAAGAGCATCAGCTTGGAAAAAAACACTACAAAACTGAGCTGCAGTATTGCCAAACAAACATCGCAGGAAATGCAAAAAAACAGAAAGAGCCGTGCCTCCCACCCCCCCCCCGGTGAAGATCGCGTGCAGGAAACAGAGCTCGCTGCTGCAGAAACACCCAGGCGGCGTGACCTTCCCTTCGCCAGAGACTCACTGAGCATGCCCAGTAGCATCCGCAGAGTTTCGTGACAACACTAATAGTCTGCATGGATCACTGGCACGCAGAGTCACTTCTAATTAGAATTATCTCCATCTTCCACCAGGGTTTATGGCAGAGAGAGAGGAGGGGGTTTTCTATCGTAACGCGGGGGAAATCTGAGTGGCTAGCCGAGGTGTCAGTTTCACCGCTAAGCTCCGCCTCCTTCGCTTTCACCTCCGTCAAAAGGCCGTCCTCCATCTCCAACTCCAACTCCATCTCTATCTTTACCCTCCCCCCAAGAAAATACATCGGGGGGTGGGGGGGGACATCCTCACCTCGTGGCTTCACGCTCTATTACGTATGCATGCTGTCATTTCTGCTGCGTGTTGTATGTTCTTTCTTTTCCTATTTCCGACCCCGCTACCATCTGCTCGATTCGTGGAAAATCGCCTCTCCAGATGTAGAAACGTCGGCCATTTTTCTAACCCACTTTCTGTTTCTGAGTGTTGGGCCGCGGAGATAAGCAGCGGTGGTGACGGGGGGTTATTATTCAGGAGGGGAAGTGGAAAGTGATGGGTGTCACCTAACTAACCAGCCCCCGATTATAGCGGGTACCTCGTCCAGTAATTGACTTTATTGAAGAGAGGAAGGAACGATTTATCCTCACCGCTGATTTAACGGGATAGCTGAAGAAAGGGGGATTTTCTTGCTTTAAAAAAAGACTTTCGTTTGTTGTTTTTGTCCGGGTTTAATCTGCGCGGCCATCACAGACACTTCCTCTAAAGCGACCTGCAACCAGCATGAAAACACAAAGAGCTCCGACCCCGAGGTCTCCGGCTCTACAAGCTGGGGGTCAAAGGTCGGAGACACAGGCGGACAAAAGGTGACGCTTAAACAGACAAATTAAGACAATACGAGTAGAGCACACATCCAATTAAGATGTTTTTCTAGGTTGTAGGGCGTCTTATTTTTGGTTTTATAGACAGAAAAAGGACTCGTATCCACATGAAAACTGAAACAAGGTTCAGCATAGAAAGTTTAGCCGGCCTTCTCTGAATGGTACGACATTAAAAGAGGCAGGAAGAGTTCAGGAGGAAGGTGAGACCGGATTTAAACTGTCCGCAGACAGACAGACAGACAGACAGGCTGGACAGGCCGGCGCTGAGCAGACAGACGGACGGGGAAGAGGAAAGAGACAGAAACGAGAAGAAAGCATCAAGTGGGACAGACGGCGGTCAGTCACACCGACAGAGAGACAGACAGGTGTGTGTGGAGAACAGACAGTGAGCTTTAAAGAGGCAGACAGACAGACAGACAGAGAGTTAGACAAACAAACAGAGAGACAGCCGGCTGCATTTAGTGTGAAAATAATCCGCTTTTTCCAAGTTTACTTTGTGCGATTTGGTCGAAAAACAGGGAAACACCCCCAATAAGTCGTCCTGAATAAAAACTATCTTCATCTGAGGATGGTGTTTTTATTTTTCTGGGTGCAGAGATGTTGTTGGAGAAACAGACAACATGCTGAAAGACAGACGGGTCATTTCAAAGTCAAGCAAACAGGCCGAGCTGCTTCCTGGAAGAAGATGGCAGAGTGACAGCAGGAGGTGAGGAAGAGGAGGAAGAGGAGGAAGCAGGTTACAAAAAAACAACAAGTCCAGTGAAAAGTGATGGCACATAGCATCAGTGGTGCAGGGAGGGATGACGTGTTTTTGTAGTGTGACCCTGAAGGCAGCATCTCCCTGGTTACATTCACAAAAAGCCAATGTTTTTTTCTATTGGATTATTGCAGAAAGTAAGATCTGTGGCCAACATATATATATATTTTAAGATACAGCCATACATCAAAATGTCAAAATGCTTTAAGCTTGTATTAATAGACACCTTATTTCAGGCGTCTAACCAAAAAACCCATTCAAAAAATGGTTGACTTCCATTCAAGGGGTTAGCCATTTGGATTTTGAGTCATGTGTGCATTATCATAAATAAAGAAATACAGGTTTAGGGATAAGATTCAACAGATTTTCAGAGTTGTGTTATTACTTCACGAGCAGAATTATTGATTAAAAGCCTTTGTAGGAGCAAAAATACCAAATGTTTACTTTTATCTGGAAGGAACCGTTGGGTTTCGGACTTTTAGGTCGGACAAAAGAAGAAATCTGAAGCTGTTTTCTTGGCTTTAATGAAATCATAAAGATGAAACAAGCAGCAGGGGATATAGGACACAGCAAGGAGGACAAGTCATAAAGATAGTGGAGGAAGAGAAGATGGAGGATGTGAGGAAGGAGGAGGAGGGTGAAGAAGATGGGGGAGGAAAAAGAGAGTGGGAGGTTCATGAGAGATGGCAGAGGTTCTGGGATTACTGTTAAATAATAATGACCATAATGAGAATCATATCTTATGTTGTGACAACAGTTTTAGGAATTACAGCTTCTGTCTTTGGGCTCTAAATACTACAATACCCATAAGACCCATTAGTTTTGCTATATGCAGAAGAAGGCAGAGAGAACGTACAGTGTGCGGTACAAATTCAAAACCCTTATTTGTTTGATTTCTGGATTCAACAAGTCACTTTTGTTACTAATGGCGCATTTCCACTACACGGCCTCGCTCGGCCTCGCTCGGTATGGCTAGGCCTCGTTAGGACTGGCTCACTTTATGGCGCATTTCCATTGCAGTTTAGGAACTGGGGTAGTATCTATAGTAACGCAGTGTAGGCGGAGCCGTGACGTCATCTTCAATGAGAACCCCAGAAAAACAACACAGCCGTTAGCTGTTAGCACTCAGAGCTCACAGCTCCTCATATCTGTTCAGAAACTAGACAAAAGTTAAACAAGTACAAACCACAGACTGCCTGTGTCATGGCGAATACAGCGCTGCTTTATTTATGTCTGTATAGGCCGTTGTTGTGAGTGTGGACGGTCGGAGCATATACTGCGTTAGCTTAGCCAATCTCCATTCAGAAAACACGCATTTTAAAGGTTTTTTCGCCTGCCGTCTGTCTGCAGACTTGTCAAAGCATTAATTCATGGTTTTTACTAACCGGTATCAGTATGTTGTTACTTCGGCATCATTTTGAAACGTGTATTACAATTAAATCACGGTCAAATATGTTCATCTTGTTGTAGTTGTAGCCCCCTTGCCAGCGATGCTCTCTCTAGTTTAGCATACTCAGCCCGACTCAGCCTCGTTGTCTCTGGCCCTAGACCCACGATTTTATGAAGCCAGAAAAACTGTGAATTAGGACCCGCCGGCCGGTACTAGGCCAAGTGGAAACGCAACCAAAACGGGCCGCTGACGTCACAGCCCTCTTAAACCGTGCTCCGCTGTAGTGGAAACGCGCCATTAGATGCAGAATTGTTCCCAGTATGCATCTTGGGAGTTCATGTCCACAGGTTTCTTGTTCCTTTTACATCTTAAAACTATCGAACAACCAGATATTTTCACCACTGGTTTACTTTGTACTGGAGAGTTTCAGGTCCCTTCAAACTGTGAGTCACCATCAATGACTGCGATTACATGCACACAATATTACGTTTTTGGTCAATCTTTATTCCAATAAAGACACATTTCTGACTAAGCTGTTCGCGTGGTTAATGAAGATGAATATTCACTAATATTGTGAATTGGATTGGGCGATGTCAGGATGGTAAATATGGCGAAAAATCCGGAAGAAGTGGAGGGTAGCAAAGGATTCCAAGGCTTTATGGCCAGTTGCACAACACAGCGACGTTTTGGCAATGAACATCTGAAGACTCCTCCATACTTGATACTTAACATGAAAATAAAAAGGCATACAATAATAGTGCAGGAGACATGAGGAGGCAAGCTAGTTGCAGGACAAATACTGTACAGTAGATGTTAAAGGAGACGATAGGTGCTTATTGGAGGATGAACGATAGAAATGGACAGGAGGAATGAAGGATGTTGCTCAGTCCTCACTTTAAGTACAGAGCTAAATCCCAGGTCAAATGTCCATTAGAGGGTCTTGAGAACATATTTCTCTTCAGTGATCGTCATGTGACGTTAAATGTCTGTTTCCTTGTATCGTGTCTTAATATGTTTCGTTGTTTGATGTCGCTGCTGTGAGTCAAGTCAGATTTCGGACTTGATCTGAGGATAATTTATCGTATTGTAGGAAGGAGGCGGGGGTTAGGATGAACACTAAACACTTCTGAGTTGTTAAGGAGTGTTTGGCCCCCTCTTGACCTCCGACTCCCAGCTGCACATATAGGAACAAACAGCCAGCCAATGGGAAGCCCTGAATCTCCCCTCCCTTGCACTTCTTCTCCTCTTCCTCCTCTTCTTCTTCAGAGGCCGTTGCGTGACAACTAATCGCCTCTCGTCGGCCGGGCCTCGATCAGCTGATCCGCTCAGCCCGGCTCTCCGTTAATAATGCAGCAGCAGAGAGGTGTTTCAGACGCAAAGGAAAATGCACTCTGCCTATAAAAGCTGTCGGAAAAAAGGTCAGGGGTCAACGCCACAGCTTTAAGTCGTAGTAAACAAAATCACTGGTACTGTAAATGTTTGTACAGCAGGCGCAACCTCTCATGTGACAGGACGGGTCTCTAAATACTCTAAGTCTTACACCGCTAAGCACTTCAAGAGTTCATGTTTCATGTCAAAACAGACGCTCTCTGTGCCTTTACTCATCCGTTATCCTGGTGTTATTGTTGGTTATATGTGCAATCAACACACACACACACACACACACACACACACACACACACACACACACACACACACACACACACACACACACACACCACACACACACACACACACACACACACCACACACACACACACACAACACACACACACACACACACACACACACACACACACACACACGACCTGTAACACCACTGAGGTGTGATAACTCTGCTTTAATGACAAATATTGACTTATTTTACAGTTTTTGTACCTTATTACCGGCTGCTACTTCCTGCACGTGCTTATTTAGTTTAATACTTTATTTTCATGCACTGCCCCTTTACTGTAATAATGTACATTTCCCTGCTGTGGGACAAATAAAGGATTTCTGATTTCGATTATAACGGGTATTATCGGGGGGAAAACACCTAAAACCAGAGTAATTTTGATATTTCTAGACTTTAAAAAACATAAATAAAAAAATGAGTTTTCCCTATAGCTGATGTTACTTTTAATAATATCCGTATATTTCACACTACCATTTCCCTTATTGTAGTTGTGTGATGTTAAACACTTCATTTCTCTAAAGGAGCAGTGTGTGGTTTTTTCAGGCTTTTAACATCTTTCAGAAATGTGGATTTATTCCATCTCAGCTGCTGGTTTCCAATTATTTATATATATTATAACATATAACAAAATCAAATATAGCAAATTACTTAAACTTGGTTTAGTTAATTAATTCTGTATTCCTTTATTATAATTTAGTTATTTTAAAGTTGCTATTTTCTTTTTACATTGTTTGTTGGGTAGTTAAATGTTGTTTTCAATGTACTTGAAAATACTTGTGTATTAAACGAACTTTACTTTATTTCCATTAATGTTTCTGTTTTATTAATTTCACTGTACTGGTTGAACTGGAGTTGAATAGTCTCTCTTACCCTTAGAGTAAAACAAAAAGGACATTTACATTGAAATACATGCAAATAGAAAGTCGATTAAAAAACACGCTTTCTCTTCTTTCAAAAGTCCATTAAAAGAGCCAATGGACATACATAAATAAATAAGTAGCCTAAATAAGTAAGTAAATAAGTAACGGGGGCGTGTGGCGCAGTGGACTAGTGCATTGGTGTTCGGATCAGGGGGTCACAGGTTCAAACCCCACTGCAGTCAGCATGTCGTTGTGTCCCTGGGCAAGACACTTCATCCCAAATTGCTCCTGTGGGGATTGTCCACAGCATTGAGTATGTAAGTCGCATTGGATAAAGGCGTCTAACAAGTGACATGTCATGTAAAAAATTGTAAGTAAGTAAATACATAAGTAATTAAATGAGTACCTAAAGTCAGAAACACGCAGCGGCAGAGGAGGAGCAGCGGGGGAGACTTTACGGAGTTTTTTTTACAGCGTTATAAAACACTTGAACACTTTTTAAAAGAATTACAAAGATCGTTTTTTGGGGTAAAAAACACGTTTTCTTCTTTCAAAAGTCCATTAAAAGAGCCAATGTACATAAATAAGTAAATAAATAAGTAAATAAGTAAGTAAATAAATAAGTAAATAAATAAGTAAATAAGTAAGTAATTACAGCATAGGTAGACCAAACATTTGGTCTACCTATGTTGTAAATGTATTATCTCTTTGATTTACACACGGCATCTATTGCACGTCTGTCCGTCCTGGAGAGGGATCCCTCCTCTGTTGCTCTCCCTGAGGTTTCTCCCATGTTCCCTTTAAACTGTGGGGTTTCTCTGGAAGTTTTTCCTTGTACGATGTGAGGGTCTAAGACAGAGGGTGTCGTATTGTCATACTGATATTCTGTACAAACTGTGAAGTCCACCGAGACAAATGTAACATTTGTGATATTGGGCTATATAAATAAACATTGATTGATAATTAAATAGTTAAATAAGTAAGTAAATAAGTAAATAAATAAGTAAGTAAATAAGTAAGTAAGTAAGTAAATAAGTAAGTAAATAAGTAAGTAAGTAAATAAGTAAGTAAATAAGTAAGTAAATAAGTAGTAAGTAATTAAGTAAGTAAATAAGTAGTAAGTAATAAGTTAGTAAAAATAAATAAATAAGTAAATAAGAAAGTAAGTAAATAAATAAGTAAATAATTAAATAATTAAATGAGTACCTAAAGTCAGAAACACGCAGCGGCGGAGGAGGAGCAGCGGGGGAGACTTATGGAGTTTTTTTTTACAGCTTATAAAACACTTGAACACTTTTTTAAAGAATGACACAGAACATATTTCCCCACATGGTGAAGGGGGCCAAACCCTGACATGACGCCAAAAGGAGAGCAACGTTTTAGGTCTTATGGTCAATGAATGTTCCCATTTTCACAGTCCGAGAACAACTATCAAACTTCAAACGATCCAGAAAAGGGATGCAAAACAGCTACAAATAGTGCCACAAAACGATCCCAAAGAAACACAAAACTAACACTCTCGAAACAGACAGAAAATGACACAAAATTAATAAAAGTTGACTCAAAAGGACTACAAAAAACAACCACAAGACACACAATTGCTTCAAATGACCACAAAGAAACACACAACTACAAAACAACCACCAACGAGACATCAATTGACAGCAAAGAGACACAAAAGAACTACAAATCTAGTCAGAAAGACTACAAAAAAAACACAAGTATAGCTAAGTAAATAAGGCCTAACAAGTCAGAAACACGCAGCGGCAGAGGAGGAGCAGCGGGAGGTTTCTGACAGCGTTATGAAACACTTAAACACTTTTTTAAAGAATTACAAAGATCGTTTTTGAGGGGATTCAATAGCCTATATATATTTTAAGCAAAGACACATAACATAGGAGTCGGGATCAGAAGCGGATAACGTGATTTGTGTTTCCCCTCAGCAGCCGGTTTCACGTTAAATCGCGGAGAATCAGAAAAAACGCATAAATTAACTTTCCGTCTAAAGTGTAATAATTTGTCCGCGTTGCTATTAATAAAGAGTAATAAAATAAAGTGTAGGCTATATGGTGTTTGATATCTGGTGAGGAATAACACTTTCCTGTCTGAGAAGACGGCTGGTCGTTAATGGATATTAAACGCGACGATGTGAAGTTTAAATAAAACTTGAAATAAGAATGAAAAAGTTTCTAAATTCGTTTTTATTCCGTGTCAAGAATATTTCACCAACACACGGAAGTTATTAAACCTAAAGGTGTGGAGAGGAGATTTAACTCATAAGGACCCGGACCCATTTCTACTTTTGGGGATGTGGATGATTTTTGGTTTAAATTAGTTTGAACATTCTTTGAATTGAAGAATAAAGAATATATTAACTCAATATTTGAATCAGCTAAATTAACAGATCATAATCATATTTCTAATTGTGCATATATCACTTTGGGTTGACTGTGAACGTTTAGGGTTAAAGTCCCGATCAGTGTCACAGCGTCTCATTGTTTCATATCAATTTGATCAATACATGTTTCCACAACAGGTTAAAGGCTAATAAAGGACATGTTATGTAAGCATTTTAATTCTTAAAGGTGGGGTAGGTAATTCACTTCAGAAACACTTTTTGTTATATTCCATGGAATGCTCTTAACATCCCGATAGCAATGAATACATTAAATGCTTTGACAATAAATACATAAAAATATTTCATCTGTGGAAGCCGTGGCGCTGTAAAAAGCACGACCAATCATCTGAGCCGGCCCGGCTAAAATAACTGGATGGCCTACCTGCCTGTCAGCCTTCCATCTCGTGCCCTCATTGGTCATGTGTGCGTTCGTGTGTGTTGGAGGAGGGGCTCTGTAAGGAAGTCTGAAGGAAGGGGCAGATTTCTTTCGGCTGCGTACTTTCAAATTCTAGCGCACTCGAGCTGGTTTCTCCAAAATTACCTACCCTACCTTTAAATGGCTTGAATTGTACCTTTAGCAACAACAAAAAAGCTTTTGAGATGTAGCTAGTTCTGTCACGTGTGTTAGCAGTGGCGGACTGGTCATCGGGACGGGCCGGAAGTGGGCCGGAAGTGGGCCGGTCAGACGATGTGGGCCGGTCGGATAAGTCCCCCCCTTTGACAATTTACTAGCGGTATTTACTTGCGGTACCGAGGTGGGCCGGCGGTACCGAAGTGGGCCGGTCGAGAGTCCCGGGCTGATTTGTAGTCCTCCCTGTCCGCCCCTGTGTGTTAGTCTGGCACATTGACCTCTTGGACATGTTGTCATGGGAACACAACATCACATGACCAGGACCCACCAGACTGTTCAGTGTGTGTCACTGAGGGACTTCATGAGGTAAAATAAAGGCTAACGCTATATAAGGAACTTTCCAGAACAAGTTCATGTGACACCCGGTGAGTCCTTGTGGGTTAAAGTGATCCGTTTCAATATTTAATACATTTATTTTTCTTAAAACGGAGAACATGGATTTATTCCGATGTTTGTTGTAAAAACGACCAATAAGATATTTTTGGTTTCGTTTCTATGATTTATTGGAGGCTTATTACATTTGTATTAAATGGTGAAGAAAGTGCTGTACTGTGGATTTGAACAACGAATTATACATTAAATGTTAAATGACATTAATACAAGTTGTTATAATAACAGTTGTATTATGCAAATTAAGAAATAAAGCACATTTACTACCACTAGAATAAGTATTTAGATCCTTTACTTAAGTTAAAGTCATATACAGTTTGGTATTATTATACAACTCAGCCCTTTATTTAAATTATACTAAAGTAGTCTAAATAAATGTACTTATATTGTCCGAGTTAAACAATTACATTATTCGATTGTCAAGCTATTAATGGTTCATTAAAGTAAAAGTGCAGCAGGATTTACTATATATTTTAACAAAGTAATTTATATTATAACAATGCATTATATTTATTTACAGTACCTGTGTAAAGTAACTTGTATAGGGCTAATAAAAACTGCAAGTAATTGAAAATAAAATATTCCCCTCTGAATTGCAGTACAGTTAATAGATGTAACATGAAGATACTTTGCAGAATATTTAAATAATGTAATTAATACAATTTACTCATTAAAACTGGTGAATGGTGAGCACATCTTTATCAGAAATATTTTAAATAGGTAATAATACAGAGTGTAAAAGTTTAATAAAACGTATTTCTTATTATTAATTCATTATTTATCATAGATAAAACATAACATCAGGGTTGAGGGAAACCAACATGTGTCCTAAGGGCTCTACGATGAGACTTTTAGGAGCCGTTTTGTGGCCCTGTCGGAGCTCCAGTCTCTGAAGCTTATTTTTATTGTCAGTGTGGATTAAAACAGCATCAGCTTTATGCCCAAACTGTGAAATGTTGATATTAAAATGAGAGGATAATTAAGCGAAGAGGCCGGAGGGTTGTTATACTCACATCACATTTCTTCTCCTCAGCTCAGTGAAATCTGAGAAGACGCCTCCGGCTGCACTTTACAGACTTTACACAGGAAACAAACTGTGGAAAAACAACCTGTTACCACAAATCAGCTGCTGCTCTTACACCCAGCGACATGCTAACACGAGCTGCTTCCCCCGCAGACATGACACTAATCTGGGGTGTCATCAGGGTGACAAGCAGCCTGGAGACTTATATTCAGACCAACATCCATCCATACTACATGCATAAATACTTCTTCTATACACTGCCCGCACTGTCACAGCAGAAATACTGAAAACAAACTTACAGGACGTTGGATGTTGTCAAACGTATATTTTGCAGTGTGACATTAAGATTTCCCCACACTGGTGAAGAGGGCCAAACCCTGACATGACCTACAGCTGCAAAAAGGGGAAAACAAGCCAAAAGAGACCGAAAATGACCACAACGACACACAAAACAACTAAAAATAGACCCTAAGGAACTCTATATTGACTCAAAAGGACTGGAAAAAAACCCTAACTGACTACAAAGAGACCCAACATGAGTACAACGAGACATACATGACTACAACAACATGCACAACTTCAAAAAGTAGCAAAAAAAACACAGACAAAAATATACAAAGAAAGACAAAACAGCTTCAAAGTTAAACAAAGTTACCCACAACAACTAAGGTGCAAAACAACACAAAGAGACAGCATGTTGACAGCGACGAGACACAACACAACTACAAGTGTAGTCGAAAGAACTACAAAACACACAAAATGAGTACAAAGAGAATCCAACAACTACAATACACACAACTAGTTCAAAATGAAACAAAACAACCAAAGACAAAAACTGACAACATAGACACATACAAAACCTCAAATGGACACGAAAGAACTACAAATTGAGTCAAAAGGACTACAAAGGCTCAAATCTTCCAGCAGTATACGATACAAAACACACCCCAAGGTAGTGAACGGTACAACCGGGACAACATTTTTATTTAAAAAAAAGGTTCAGATGATGGAGAGAAATGGTAAATGATGACTTCCATCATCATATCTTCTTTAGAGCAATGGGGCTGATGGGAATTGTAGTCCTAATTTGGAGAGACACATTAAAAGTAAAGCTGTGGAGCACATTGGGTTTTGGTCCATTACTTTGAGGTTATACATGCAGCAGCATTAAGTCTAATTGTACTCCACAGAGGACATCCTGGGCTTTTCAGACATGTGACATATGTGGGGGTGGCTTTGAAAAAGATAATTTCATTGTATTTCAAAATGGCATCCATCAACACAAGCACTATTTATAGAAAGAGAAATGGTAAGTTTGTAATTTTGTAATTACCAGTGTTGTGAGTTCAATATTTTAATTAATTATAGTAAGGGAACATCTTAGGAGTTAGTGTAGTGAGTTTTCAGAGCCGTGTAATACTTATTTGACCTAAAACTAAATGTTTTTATGAATGGGATTTGCTAACTTTTTATTTCCCCCATTTTACACAACACAAATGGAGTTCACTATGGGCCAAAACTAACACGTAGGTTTCTGTAGGGTTCATGGCAGACGGATGCAGTGGGAAAACATACATCAAGTGCCTCAAGTGTCAGATGTATCTCTGCATTTCAAAAAAGGATGGAGTACTACAAATGAGGGCTCAGTATTTGTTGCATTGAGTTGTTGTGCTCTAATGTTGTATAATGTGCTGTTAACACGATAACGCAAACGGTTGTATCCGCAACTTTTCTCTTTCGTTTAGCCCGTTCGTTTACACAAGGCCGTAACAGAAACGCGGAAACGGACCCCGCAAACGATAACGGGTCCCAAGGTGGTTAGATCTGCAACCGGAACGCTCTGGGGGGCCAAACGGCTCCGTGTGTACGCCCTATACGATAATTTTCCTGATAACGATGAGCCATAGCCCCCTCTGCTGCTCACTGCTGTAGCATGGTCAGTAGCTACTGTCAGTACTAGCTAGTGCTACTGCTACTGCTACTGACCATACTACAGATGTTAGTGCAAAATCTACAGCTCCTCTACCACAACCATCAGCAACAAGTGGACATGGAGAACTACATGAACTACATGTTGCTAAATCCACCGCGGGCATAAACAGAAGGGCAACCATGGCAACCATGCTCTGGGTCTTCTTCGCTGCTTTTGGTGTATTTTGTGGCGGAAGTTACTACGCCACTTACAGGCCCGGCATATGTACTACAGCGTGTCCAGTGGTCTCGTGTGAACGGACACGTTAAATGAGCCGAATGCGTGTGAACGGAAGACTTTTTTGAAAACGAATTCGGTGCGTAAACGCAAACGTTCCTGTGTAAATGGGGTCTAAATGTACTTGTATGTTAATGTTGTTTGTCTACTGTGCTTCACATAACTAACACCCGATGTCCTCTACAAAGGACACACAATAAAACAAAAATAAAAATATATATTTTTAGTTTTTGTTAGTCATTATGTTTATACCACCCTAAAGACTAGTGTGATAAAAAAAAAAAAAAGGACATTTGAAACTCTTTTCTTTCTGGGTCTCAGGAAGATAGCTGCAGGTTGTCTTGTTTGCCATCATTTCCACCAACAAGTGTAGTCATATGTTGGCTAAACACGCTAACCTCGGATCCTTTAAACGTCTTCCTCTTGATTAAACTTCACCTGCACTCACCTTTAGCGAGAGGCAGCGTGTGTGTTTGCTAACTGCGGCCTGAGCTCAGTGCAACACACAGATTACAGGTCACTGTGTTAGATAAAAGCTCAGTAAGACTCGCAGAGCGATCGTAAAACAAACTCTAAATGATAATCTGAAGACTTTAAATACATCGAAAACTGTCCTCAGTGGCAGCTATTACATTACATTACTATTACTGTATTTAAAGAGGCCCTATTCTGCTTTTCGGGGTTTGCCCTTTCCTAAAGTGTGTTATACAGTATAGGGTTGTGTGCATGTAAATGGTCTGCAAAAATCCTAAAGTTCACACCTTTTCAAACTATGGCCTCATGGGTGAAGACATTTTGTTGGGGGATTGATCAAAAGAGAGCCCTATAAGCTGCCCCTCACTACTGAAAGTCATTATATTAATAGTGATGGTAGTACAGTACACATCTACATTGTATTTTTTGGGAATTAAATTAAGTCGATTAATTATTTTTGGCCAGGACTCTTTAGCAAAAAAAGTTTGATTTCTTTTAAAAGGTTAAATTACATTAAATCATATATCGTTTTGACATACTAGTATAAACACAAGTAAGGCTTCCCCCCTCAATTTATCTAAAGAAATGTTAAGTTGATTTAGTAATTTGTTTAGGCTTTTCTAATGCTGAATGAAGAAGCTAATGAGCACATCTCTGGTAAACACATTATTTAAAGGAGCACTCTTTAGTTATTCTTTATGGAGGAACTTAGTTTTAGAGACTAACAATTAAATCAACTAATTTATCAGTCGACAAAGAAGAATAGCATTAAGATCCTGCTCCATAAAATGTGTTATAACGTAGATGGTGAAATATATATTCAGGTTTTTTCCTCAAACTTGCAGTGCACAACTTATCTTACAGTTAAGTTTCTGTATTTCTTTACAGAACTCAGCAATAAGAGATCCAGTCATATAAAATATACATCGTCAATTATGAGGCAAAATGACAATAATAAGATATAAAAACAGAGATAAATCAAATTGAACAAGTAACGTGTCCCAGGTATAAGTGCAGATAGAACCCTTTCGACGTAAGGAAGATGTAAGAGGGTTCCCCCCCCCCCCCCCCCCTCCAGTCTTTAAAATGCTCCCCCCAACCGTTCATTTATTTATATAAACTATAAAGTCATATATAATGTGTATGTAAGAGCAAACGCTAATTTCTCTGCCGCTGGGCCTGATGGCGGTTCATTAAACTGCGAGAGGCTGCGTTCCAACACTCAGCTTACAGGTCACTAATGTCAGGAACTCCTGAGGGATCATGCTGCCAGATTTCAGGAGGCTTTACCGCTCAGAGTAATCCTGTGGAGCAACATGAAGAGCTGCAAGAGGCCCTGTGCAGCAGCGCTAGCAAAGAGCGGCTAACGGTGATAGTGTTATCTACACGCGGTGGAGAATTCAAAGGTCTAATGCAGAGCTGACTGAGCAAAATGTGGTTTCCAAAAGCCTCATCTAAAGCTAAAATATCAACCATCATTCTCTGTTAAAACCAAATTCAACTTACCGTTTAAATAACATTTCCAAAACACCTGAACTTTTGAAAGAACATCTATAACATTCATCTGTTTGCAACTTATATATATCAATATTCCAATTACTTGTATATAGACTATTCTGCACTGTTTCAGTACATTTTTCTGGTATCAGTACTTTACTCCACGACTTTTTACTTTGACTTCTTACATTTTGAACACAAATACCTGTACTTTCTACTTCTTACATATTCCTAACAGGCTGGTTCCTTTAGTTTGAATGTGTGTTTGGTGGCGTGATCATTATTATTTAGAGTCATTGCGTGCCTATTGATTTGAACACGATCCGTGTATCCATCATTTCCTGGTCTTCTCTAAAGAAGAGGGACCAATGAAAACGTTGTCATGTTGCCGTTGTTCAGCATGGAAACATTCATTAGCTAACAATGACATTATTGTTCTATTAATATAAAGGGAGGTCAGGTACTCTTTAAAACAGCTGCTAGTTATGGGTACTTTTTACTTAAGTACTGTTCAAAGCCCTCTTTACTTTGACTTGAGTAAAGAAGTTTAGTCAGTACTTCTACTTTTACCAGAGTATTTTTAAACACGAGTATCTGTACTTCTACTTGAGTAAAGGATGTGTGTACTTTTGCCATCTCTGCTGTTAAAACCCATGGTGAGCAGGATTTCACAGAAACACACACACCCATTACACACACTCATAAACATTTGACACAAAGTAAAACCCCGACCCGCCCAAACCCGCTACATGCTTGATGATGTGTGATGTGATCGAGGTAACGACAAGGAGAGGAGACGAGGGGGAGAACAGGGGAGAAAAGGGGAAGACCTTGACCTCCCAGGGTGAGGAGGTTAAGCAAACAGGTCGCCGGCTTTGACAATAATCTGCAGCCCAGCCTCCATTCAGCAGCTCATCACAGACCACTGTTGTTCTAAGGAAGCTGGGAGGGAGTCTCACCCCAAATCACCCCCCCTCACCTTTTACATTAACATGCAAGGGCCCGGAGATATCGAGGAAACCAAATATGTTGATACTTCTGACCTGATATCGATACTGTGACATTATTATTAGCGTATTGACATGTTTTAGATTGTTGCTTTTATTGTCTATTGTACAGCACTTTGGTCTGGAGGTTTTAAAGCTGTATTGTATTGTATTGTATTATAGTTTTGACCATCGATGCTTCAGTGCAATATCTATACAGCCAGCAGTCAGTTATAATAACTAGTGTTGAAATAAGTACAGAAAAAAAAGTAGGAATAGTCAATTGTAAAAGCAAACTGTTACTAGTACAAGTCCTGCATTCAAAATCTTACTTAAGTTATACAAAAGTATTGGCATCAACATA
Organism: Trematomus loennbergii; assembly: GCA_012861695.1. Classification (NCBI taxonomy): domain Eukaryota; kingdom Metazoa; phylum Chordata; class Actinopteri; order Perciformes; family Nototheniidae; genus Trematomus; species Trematomus loennbergii. Next base: position 28,315,967 of record JAAOOA010000016.1, on the reverse strand, counting down.
TACTTAAGTACCAAAGTCAAAGTATTTTTTATGGCCGTATATTATTAAATAACTGCATTTGGGTTACTGAGGACTTTTTGTGTTCATCACAGCTGGTAAAAGTGGAGCTAATTAGATTTATATCATATAATGCTGCAGGATATGTTAACCTATAATCATATACAGTATCATTGTTTATTTATTAGTTTACAATATGAAAAATGTGTTTGCTGGTGTGAGAGTGAAACCTCGTGGTAAACACTGAGTGGTGGACTGAGTTAGTTTGATTTGATTGTTTCTGAGTGTTTAGTTATCTCTGTCTTAAAGTGTATCTAAAAGCAGCAAGTCATTAACGTAGTATACTGGTGATAATCAATGTTTTACTTGTTAACAAATCCCATAAAACATCAGAAGAGCACTGGGAAGGCTGCAAAGGTTGTTCTTATATATACAAAATAATGCATAGAGGCGTGTGGCGCAGTGGACTAGTGCGTTGGTGTTGGGATCAGGGGAGCACAGGTTCAAACCCCACTGCAGTCAGCATGTCGTTGTGTCCCTGAGACACTTCACCCCAAATTGCTCCTGTGGGGATTGTCCACAGTATTGAGTATGTAAGTCGCTTTGGATAAAAGCGTCTAACAAGTGACATGTAATGTACTGTAATGTATCCACCTGTGATTCATATCCATCCAAAATGTAACTTCGTCTTCATTAAACCGTGCTCCATCCTGACACCAAGTTTCATGAACACCAGGCTAGTAGTCTTTCCTTAATCCTGCTTCCAGACAAACGAGGCAGAGATAAAAAGCCTTTAAATATTTTCAACACAAACGCAAAGTTCCATATTTTCTAAAAGACATCCGATATTTCTTGAAAAAGCCTTTAGTAGTAGTAGTTTTTATCAAACAAAGGAAGAAATAATAGGAGAGTGCATTTTGGTAGGGACTACTTTAAGCAGCGGATTAATCTACAATAAGTGAGTATTTGGGAAGTGCAATTGATGTTTTTAAACGTTTTTGATGGACTATGATGGAGCTCTACGGTAAAAACAAAAAATCAAGCTTTGTAACACACAGAGGTATATTATTACATTTTGTTCACACTATCGGAAAACCTTTTGTCACTTAACGGGAATAAACCATAATGAGGGAGATTTCGGGACTAGATAACCACTTTCAAAGCTGTTACTAAACGCAAAGCAGATGATTAATGACTGTTTATAACATCCAGTTCATCAGCGTATCACTAGCTCAATAATACACCAAAGTATCAGTGATCACAGACGGTTTATATTTCATGTTTTTCCTCCAGGACGGAGCACTACCCTCATGGAGGAAGCTGCTCTTCCTCCCTGAACTGGAAAAAAAAAGGATTTAGCTAACTCTGCTGTTGCAAAGGTTAAAAGCAGGATTTTAAAGCGAGTGAAATGTGAGATGGAAGTTTTTTCTAAAGGCGTATCGTCGCTACGGTACGCTGACAGGACTAACTTTGCTAATGGTCTACCTGGCCTCTCGCCAACACTTTCTTTAAAGGTCACCTATTATACAAAATCAACTTGTTCACGTCTCCTCTACATCAACATCTCTGTGTAAAGAGATTCTGAAAGTTTCAGGAAAAAGATTCTCTCTTTTTGTCCTGATCCATTTATATAAAAACCTGTCTGAAAATGAGCTGATCAGATGTTGGCCACTTTATGATGTCATAACGATTTGTTGGCTTGAGTAACCATTAGCCAATCAGCAACCAAGGTAACCCCCCCCCCCTATCACCTGAATCTCCTCCTAGAGCACCATTGTGTTCTTTTTAACCAAATCTCTCTCAGAGGGGCGTGGGGAGTGGCTCCTTATTTTCATCTAAAGTAACAGACAGAGAATCACCACTTTGGAAACAGGGCTGAAACAGAGGGGATTATGGGTAATGCTGCAATAATCTGTTTGGTGTTTCAGACAAACACTTCAGAGACATGTTTTGTATATATCTGAGACCTATAATATATTGATGAAAAACAGTATACTAGGGGACCTTTAAGCCACTCTGAGGCGTTTAGCTTGACCTCCACTACTTGTTTTTAACTCTCATTCTGACTTTCTCTCCCCCTAGCTTTAAGTCTGACCTTTGCCTCCTGTTTTCTCCCCTCCGTCAGCTTCCTTTCCTCCTCCTCTCTCCGGGTATCTCCCATCCCTTCCTTTGCTTAATTGGTGTCCATTTGTCTGTCCGAGCAGAGAGGAGGTTAACTCTTCCTGGATTAAGGACCCCTGTGGTTCACTGAAGACATGAAAGCCTGAGGAGGGAATATAGTGATAGCCTTCAGCTTTTCTGGGACTCGTTACGGCCCATTCATGGTTTCCAGGTCTGTTAACAAACGACATGTTCGCTTTGAAGATTGGTGCTAATGTGATTAGGTTTAATCAAACAAAAAGCAGGAAATAGTGCATTTGTTGGGACTAATTTCACGATGATTAATTCACGTTTGGGGCTATATATAATAATAGACTAGAGAGTAGTTTTGGCAGTAAGACAGTGCAATTCATGCACTTTTTAGAAGTTTTAAATCACAACGCAGCTCTACTGCATAACTGAAGAAGAGATATTGGACTTTGAGAAACACACAATAGTTGTTAGGATTTACTGGTTTTGGTATCCCTTCTGATCAGAAAACGAGTGTCACTTTAAACCACAATGAGGGAGATTTTGCAACTTCAAAACTGCTGATATGATTAGGCTTTTACCCACAAAACCAATATGAATAGAAATCTTCTTAAAAGAAACAGAAAGACGGACACATTTCGTTGAACTACTGAAGTATGGATCGATAAATGTGCATGTTAGGAACGCCAAACTAACGTGCAACGCGGAAAGCATGTTACAGTAAGTGATCCTTGCAATACTTTACTCGAAACCCAATAAAAAAAGCCACAAACACCCTTTTTGGAAAAAAGTCCGAACCCAAGAGGCATCAATAATTCAAGGAAAAACCTACTGTGGCAGGAATAAAGATAGCAGTTGAGGATATATGTATTAAAGCTGTAGTATAATATAATTATCCTTTGTGAAATTGTTTGTTTGCAATGCCCTGTCATAGCAAAGTATAATTAAATTGCATCTTGTCATCTTTTTTTTTTAATTGCATCTTGCTTGTTTGTTGAAAAACGATATTAAAAACACTCAAATAATACACTAAAAATAAGTCATAAATATCCTTTCATCTTAAAATAGTTTTCTCTATTTTCATTTGTGTCTGTATTTTTGTGCCATCTTTTGGAAATGGCTTGAAAAAGTTATAAAAAGTCACGCAAAATCAACCCTTATGTAATCACTGTTAACGTGATTTCTCCATTTAATACACTTGGTATACAAATAAGTCATAAATAAGCTTTCTCCTTACATTTTTTTTTCTGTATTGTCATTTGAGTCTGTATTTTTGTGCCATCTTTTGGAAATGGCTTGAAAAAGTCACACAAAAACCTTATGTAACCTGTGTTAAAGTGGTTTCTCGAGGCCTGTGGGTCTAAAGGTCTGATGAGTGAATCTGAGAGTCCTCGTCCAGTGATCATGAGGCTTGTGACGGACGGACAGACGGACTAACAGACAGACGGACGGACGGACTAACAGACGGACGGACGGACGGACTAACAGACGGACTAACAGACGGACGGACTAACAGACGGACTAACAGACGGACGGACGGACAGACGGACTAACAGACGGACGGACTAACAGACGGACTAACAGACAGACGGACGGACGGACTAACAGACGGACAAACGGACAGACGGACGGACGGACGGACGGGGGTCTCACGCCTGATCACCCCTCTATAGAGACCCTCCTCTCGCTCAGGATCACTGAACCCTTTCTCTGGACGGGCGGCTGGTTTAACGCTGATGATGGAACAAAGTGACACACATTCAGGACTCAGTGTGTAATCAGCTGTTAGAGGAGAAAACACAGTTCTGCTCAGATTTTAGTGGTGACATCTTAACCTGAAAAAACAAGTTATTTATATCACTTTAAAGTAATACTTCTATCCTCAAGTGACTATTGTGTATTACCCTGTTAACACACAAAATATAATGTTGGGTATTAAACGCCTTCATTGGACACCTTTGTTTGCATTGTGACTTCAGTGTGTAACACTCGCGCTTCTATTGGCTAGCGCTCCAACACATTGTACCTGATAGGATAAGGGGCGGGACATCTCTAAGAGGTTGACCAATCACAACAGAGCCGGCCAGCTAACCAATCAGAGCAGACTGGGCTCTGGTTTCAGACAGAGGGTGAAAAGAGGTGCTGCAGCACAGGCAGTATGAGAAAACTAAAGAGCTTTTTGAACATCAGAGCAAATCTAAAGATGACCTACTACCAAAATAGTTATCAAAAGTGTAATAACCCCAAAACAATGTCATTTAATGAAGTCTAAAGCAGGTTTTGTAACTAAGGCTGCAACAAATGATTAAGAGTTTCAAGATTTCTAGTCTTTTGGTCAAAGAAATGTTGGAAAAAAGCAGAAAATGTTTCTCAATTGAGCTGCTCATATTCGAACTACTGTACAGTATGCCTTTTAAACATGTATTGTATACCTGTGGTGTTTATTTTTATTATATTATTTTATTATCTTTGCTTTGTAATGCCTGTTGTAAAATGCCATTATATAATGTGTTTTTACTGTATTTATTCATAAAAAGTATTTTAATTTGTTTTGTAAAGCACTTTGAATTGTCACGTACAGAAAAGTGCTATATAAATAAACTTGCCTTGCCTTGCCTCAAAGTCCAAGGTGATGTCTTTAAATGTCTTGTTTTGTTAGTCTGAAAGCAAAGATATTCACCTTAGCATGCTAAAGAACAGAGACAAAGAGCAGATCTCTAACTTTGAGAGGCTGATCAGCATCTAAAGACATTTTGAAATACAAAAAATGACTAACTATTGACAGATATCAAAATTGTTTAAGTGTTTTGTTGCAGCTCCACTTAAATTGTGGACAGTTCAGTGGAGCGTGCTTTGATAATGATAATGATGGGGATTACAGACTGTGAAACACACTCAAATAATATCCCCACAGATGATGTGGAGGTTTGGCCTTCGTCCTGCCTCCACTCGTCTTCCTCATTTCCATAAAAGTGACTTCACCTCTGGCGGTGCGTTGATGGTCTGTTAGGAAAGATGAGTTTCTTCAGAGTTTCCAGGAAAGTCTGCTGAGGACCGATCAACGCTTTCCAATCAGACCCTGAGTCTCTGACGATGTCTTTAAAAACATATTAAAGTATTTAACTCTGATTTCTAAGCAGTAATGGGAGAAGTATTCAGTTCATGTTTGTGAGGTATTAATACTTCTCATGTCCTGCATTGAAAATCTATTTTCAGTGAAACCAATTATGGAAAATAACTCGGTACATTAACTCCAGTCTTGTACTTAAATACTATTTACACATACTTGCAGGGTTGGGATGGTTACTTTGTAAATGTAATTAGTTACTGAATACATGGCTCTGAAAGTAATCCGAATACAGTTACAGTTACGTGTCTTAAAAAAGTAACATATTCAGATTACTTTTAGAATACTTTCTTTTTCCATAACAGATGGGTATGTGTTGGTGAACAGGAGACACGTATTTTACTGTTTTAATGGCTTATCAAGAGCACAACTCAAACACCACATCTTGGTGTCATTCTGGACATTACATAATGATGTAATTCTGTATGATTTGAGAATTAAGCGAAACATGTATTTTATGGTGCTGAGAATGAGACACAGCTTTTAAAGACTTCTGTGAGTCAAAGGTTTTCATATTCCAGCGGAGGAGAATACTGTCATGATTTATTGTTGGTGGATTATTTATAAACCCCAGAACTAACCAGTTTACAGCAGAGAGATGAGTTTGTGTGGCTGTAAAGTCATTATAGAAGCTGTGTAATGTTTAAAATTGAAAATGACTTGTGGTAAGATGAGAGCAGGAACACATCGACGGGTTTTACAAACTCATTTTAGATCGGATTTTTTCTGAAGATGTAACAGGCCGAACTCCAGCAATTTCTGTTTACTTTCTTTCCTCTATGTTCTGTTCTCGTACCACTTTCACTTGCCACTATAATCATTAAGTCATTTGATAAGCTTAAGGTAAAATACAATAGATGCACACATTTGAAAGATATTCCATTTGTTATAGCTTCCTTAAAGGGGACCTATTATGCAAAATGCACTTTTGTACGTCTTTTATACATGAATATGTGTCCCCGGTGTTCCAGGGAACTCACCAAGTGTCAGAAAACACAACCCTCTCTATTTTCCTCCATACCCAAATCTCTAAAAAAGGCGCTGCAACGAATCTGATAAAAACTGATCCAGATTTGAACACTGTCCTGACGTCAGGACGGTGGCGCTACGGCTATTGGGCCAACTCCACCAATCAGGAGGAGACAGCCACGGCCATTGCCGTTCGAACGCGCTGGAGACGCTGTAGTACATATGCCAGGCCTGTAGGTGGTGCTGTTCTCACAGAATCAACCCTTGCAAAAACAGGGGTAAAAAATGTCAAATTGAGCAAAATGAGGCATGGCTAAAATGCATGATCTGTTTGGTATTTTGAAAAAAAAAAAGTATAAATATGCCTTATATAGGTATGGTCCTACACTATATTATTCAAATATAGCATGATAGGTCCACTTTAAGGTAACATACAATAGATGCACACATTTGAAAGATATTCCATTTGTTATAGCTTCCTTAAATTAAGACATATGGGAATCTTTTTCAATCCCAAAACTTGTCATGTTGCCACCAAATCATAACATTTGCTAAAGGATGTTACAGTACATGTGTTACAGATTAGCAGATGTGGAACAGATGCAGTTGTTGACCTCGATGTAAGTGCTTTTTTCTGTTCTCATAACCTGTCCTTCTCTCATGTTTCACTTCTGTCCACCTTCTGTTCTCGTCTCACTTTCAATCGCGGAGATCATTCTTGAGAGATTTGTTAAGCATAAGGTCAAATATGACCGACACACACATGTGAAAAACATGTTAATTGGTATAACTTCATGTACATCCCAAGATTTGGTCCAAACCACAAATGTGCTATAGCACCTGGAAACCTGACCGTATGTTTTAGGACAGATTTCCAGGGTTTTTACTGAGAAGCTGCGGCAGATGTCGACTTCATGTAAGTTACGTTTTTCTGTTCTTACAACCTGTCCTTCTCTCACTTCTTTCGTTTCAGCACACGGTAAAATAAAATATGAGATACACACACGTTAAAGATATGTAACTTGGTATAACTTCAGGTAAATACAAAGATTTGATCCAAATGTTAACCACAAATGATCAAATGTGCTTTCGCAGCCCAAAACCTGTATTGTTTCCTGCCGGTCTGGAGGGTTTTCACTGAGAAGCTGCTGCAGATGTTGACCTAACGTCGGCTTCACGTGTGTTTCTATAACCTCATCCTCCCTTATCGTGTTCTCTGCACCTGCTGTCCCACTCTCACTCTGAGATCAATCAGGTTCATCTGTGCCCTCATCGTGTCTCTGCATCAGAACATTGTGTTCCCGCTTTTTTATATCCGCTGTTGCCTCTTTAGTTTCCATCTGATTGAGAACCCATCAGAGAGGCTTTAAGCTGCTGACCCTGCGGACCTCCATGTACCGTACCAACGTATCTGACATACGATACGCTCGCTCAGCATTAATCCGGAGGAGACACCACGCCAGCTGCTGTCCAGGGAAACCTCGGACTCTAACGATGGAAATAAAGGATGATATGATCCCTCTTTAATCTATGGGGTCACGTATGGAGAGTCCAAACATTTACCCTTTTGAGAAAAATACATGTACACAGTTTGAAACTCACTGCAGGGTTATTCCCCGAGGCCTACTCTGGGTCTCAGTGTTCAATAACTCCTGACCTGCAAATCCTACACACACACAGCTGGATCACACACACACACAGCTGGATCACACACACACACAGCTGGATCACACACACACACACAGCTGGATCACACACACACACACACACACAGCTGGATCACACACACACACACACAGCTGGATCACACACACACACACACACACACACACACACACACACACACACACACACACACACACACACACACACACACACACACACACACACACACACACACACACACACACCCACACACACACACACACACACACACACACACACACACACAGATGGTACAGAATCCTAATTAAGCAAAAGGTCAAATAAAATGCAGGCTGGTGACATTATGAAGATATTTGTAATTTCTCAAAGCGTTTGGGAGCATGGGACTACTTTTCTTCCCCCTGTTTTACATGAAAAACTCTCTGCACACTAAATGAGCACATTTTTAAAGAAATAGAAAGTAAAATATCAAAGCGATGTACTCATATTTAGTCATAAAGAAGCCTGTGTATCACATTTATACTTAAAGTGGACCTATCATGCTATATTTGAATAATATACTGGACCATACCTATATAAGGCATATTTATACTTTTTTTTTTTCCAAATACCAAACAGATCATGCATTTTAGCCATGCCTCATTTCGCTCAATTTGACATTTTTTAGCTCTGTTTTAGCAAGGGCAGATTCTGTGAGAACAGCACCATCTACTGGCCTGGCATATGTACTAAAGCGTCTCCAGCGCTTTCGAACGGCAATGGCCGTGGCTGTCTCCTCCTGATTGGTGGAGTTGGCCCAATAGCCGTAGCGACACCATCCTGACGTCAGGACAGTGTTCAAATCTGGATCAGTTTTGATCAGATCCGTTGCAGCCCCTTTTTTAGAGATTTGGGTATGGAGGAAAATAGAGAGGGTTGTGTTTTCTGACACTTGGTGAGTTCCCTGGAACACCGGGGACACATATTCATGTATAAAAGACGTACAAAAGTGCATTTTGCATAATAGGTCCCCTTTAACAAAGTAGGTGGGTCAAATAAGACTTTTTAAGACTTCAGCTCGAGTTGTGATCTTAAACAATGAGGACCATTTAGTTGCCATTCTGAAGCTTTTGGTTATTTTCCACGATCTCCATCAACAGATGTTCGAGATCCAATTTTTCCTAAGCACCTAAAAAGGTACAAAATGTAACATTTATGCATGCACATTTCTTTAAAAAGGTTCAACTTATGTTTGAGTTTTGTGCTAACATAATATTACATACAAATTGAGTTTAAAAGTGTATTCTTCACGTGAAAAAACAATCGCACCCACATTGTTTGGTTAAGTGGCTGTTCTGCAGCTTTCAATCATATTTCATGACTGTCATCAGCCTTCATATTGTTATCATGAGCCATTATGTTATAAAAACGTTATGGTTAGCCTGTCAAATCCACTTTCTAAATATTGTGTCATGGGAACACATTTCCCCCTCACTAAATATTGACTTCCTGAGAACTGTAACGCTGTCATCAGACGGGATGTTTTATTGTGATGTGGCAGGATGGAGGTTTTACTTTCAGAACACGGCATTAATATCACCATCTGTCCTGCGGGGATTTACTGCGGTCTGCAGATCAGGATTTCAGAGTCTGTTTTCAATAAACATATTCCAACATTTTCAAACAACGCACCACGAGCTGAAATGCACCCTGAATGCAGCCTCAACAGTTTCATGTAATCACAGCCGTGTTTCCAGAAACATCGTCTCCAGTTTCAAAGTGCTACAGGAAGCAAAGCAGCGACTAATCATCTGTAATACAGGAAACAGATTACAGGCTGATCTATACCCGCAACATTTCTACATATGTTTAAGGCTGTCAACGCTGTCAGGGGAAAAAACCTGTAACTCCAGATATGAGGCGAGGCTGACTGAGGACAGAAAGCCTGGGATAAGGAAACAGATTTTCAGAGATTTTCTCATTTTGAAAGGTCATTTGAGAGATTTAAGAGCTGAACAATGGGTTAAATTAAGATGATAATTGCTGAATATGAAACCAAATCAATATCAGATTTTTTTTAAAGATTACTGAATTTAACAGGGATTATTTGAGAGATTTGTGTTTTGGATGAAGCCAAAATAAACTTTGAATTTATGCCGATATGATTTGCAGTTGCTGACTTGATAGTACTTTTCACTTAGTACAAATGAAGTTCTTTGTGATCGTGTGTGAAGTTAAGCTGCAGCTCCTAGTTGACTTATTCACAACGTCAACATAATAGAAAACACCAACTTTTTGATAATCGATTACTTTGTTAAGATATTTTACTTGCACAAAAAGTCAGAACATGCTATTTTAAACCTCTTTAATGTGGACATTTGCTGCTTTTCTTTGTTTGACATCATATTAAAGTGAATATCTTTGGGTTTTTGACAAATACAAATATATCAAAAACATCACCCTGGACTTTGAGAAGAAGCAGATAGATGTTTCTGCCCGGTAACAGATGACAATCACTGATAATCAGACATCTGGAAACCATGACAATCAGAGAGCAGGAAGAGCTCAATCAATGAGACGGGACACACTCACGTTATTACTACTGTACATGTATTAATATGCATGAGGAGCACACACACACACACACACACACACACACACACACACACACACACACACACACACACACACACACACACACACACACACACACACACACACACACACACACACACACACACACACACACACACACACACAGGTATAGGTTTGCAACAACACACACACACAGCATGGAAACAGTGAGGTCATTTTGTGCCTGACCTCAAATACTTCAGTCCTGATGGTTAATAATCATAACGAGGCAGTAGGAGATCAGTCACGCACACGCACACACACACACACACACACACACACACCACACACACACACCCACACACACACACCACACACACACACACACACACACACACACACACACACACACACACACACACACAAAAACACTTAAAGACAGTAAAACATCAGATACATGACGGCACATCTATCTGAAACCTGCAGCTGTCAGGGAGCATCGGAGTCAAAATACCGGAGAAAACAGGATGCAATCACGACAAACGGTAATTATTTCGCCCAAACTGAGGAACTGAGCATGTCAGATCACCAGCATGACCCTGATCTGCAGCCTAAATGAGATCAAACTTTATTGATCTTAGAGAAAATGAGGTCTGAGGGTTAAACAGGGAAACTGACCAAAACTACAGTGTATAAATACTCTGTCCTTAATTCAAAATATTACGTAAAAGTATGAATAAGTAATCAAGTACCAAATATGAAGTAGGAAATGTAATAAGTATTTTAAAAACGTATATTACCAATGGTAAAAGTGCTCATCACGCAATATTGCAATAGGATGTTTATTATATTATCCAATTATAATATTGATGCATCAATGTGTTCATCAATTGGTTTATGTATTGCAGCTGGTAAAAGACGAGCGTATTGGTGATCCCTTAAAGAGTCCTCTCCTGCTGATGTTCAGGTGTATATCAGTATGTAGTGTCTCTACTTTAAAGAGTCCTCTCCTGCTGATGTTCAGGTGTATATCAGTATGTAGTGTCTCTACTTTAAAGAGTCCTCTCCTGCTGATGTTCAGGTGTATATCAGTATGTAGTGTCTCTACTTTAAAGAGTCCTCTCCTGCTGATGTTCAGGTGTATATCAGTATGTAGTGTCTCTACTTTAAAGAGTCCTCTCCTGCTGATGTTCAGGTGGATATCAGTATGTCGTGTCTCTACTTTAAAGAGTCCTCTCCTGCTGATGTTCAGGTGTATATCAGTATGTAGTGTCTCTACTTTAAAGAGTCGTCTCCTGCTGATGTTCAGGTTCATATCAGTATGTAGTGTCTCTACTTTAAAGAGTCCTCTCCTGCTGATGTTCAGGTGTATATCAGTATGTAGTGTCTCTACTTTAAAGAGTCCTCTCCTGCTGATGTTCAGGTGTATATCAGTATGTAGTGTCTCTACTTTAAAGAGTCCTCTCCTGCTGATGTTCAGGTGTATATCAGTATGTAGTGTCTCTACTTTAAAGAGTCCTCTCCTGCTGATGTTCAGGTGTATATCAGTATGTAGTGTCTCTACTTTAAAGAGTCCTCTCCTGCTGATGTTCAGGTGTATATCAGTATGTAGTGTCTCTCTACTTTAAAGAGTCCTCTCCTGCTGATGTTCAGGTGTATATCAGTATGTAGTGTCTCTACTTTAAAGAGTCGTCTCCTGCTGATGTTCAGGTTCATATCAGTATGTAGTGTCTCTACTTTAAAGAGTCCTCTCCTGCTGATGTTCAGGTTCATATCAGTATGTAGTGTCTCTACTTTAAAGAGTCCTCTCCTGCTGATGTTCAGGTTCATATCAGTATGTAGTGTCTCTACTTTAAAGAGTCCTCTCCTGCTGATGTTCAGGTGTATATCAGTATGTAGTGTCTCTACTTTAAAGAGTCCTCTCCTGCTGATGTTCAGGTGTATATCAGTATGTAGTGTCTCTACTTTAAAGAGTCCTCTCCTGCTGATGTTCAGGTGTATATCAGTATGTAGTGTCTCTACTTTAAAGAGTCCTCTCCTGCTGATGTTCAGGTTCATATCAGTATGTAGTGTCTCTACTTTAAAGAGTCCTCTCCTGCTGATGTTCAGGTGTATATCAGTATGTAGTGTCTCTACTTTAAAGAGTCCTCTCCTGCTGATGTTCAGGTGTATATCAGTATGTAGTGTCTCTACTTTAAAGAGTCCTCTCCTGCTGATGTTCAGGTGTATATCAGTATATAGTGTCCTACTTTAAAGAGTCCTCTCCTGCTGATGTTCAGGTGTATATCAGTATGTAGTGTCTCTACTTTAAAGAGTCCTCTCCTGCTGATGTTCAGGTGTATATCAGTATGTAGTGTCTCTACTGTGACATGTCTCCATGCTTTAATGTTCAAAAAGCTCTTTATTTGTCTCATACTGCCTGTGCTGCAGCACCTCTTTTCACCCTCTGTCTGAAACCAGAGTCCAGTCTGCTTTGATTGGTTAGCTGTCCGGCTCTGTTGTGATTGGTCAACCTCTTAGAGATGTCCCGCCCCCTTAGCCTATCACGTACAATGTGTTGGAGCGCTAGCCAATAGAAGCGGGAGTGTTACATAGTGATGTCACTACAGGAAGGGAAAACCCCCAAAGCCTATAGGCCCTCCTTTAAATACTGTGCGCTAGTTTAATCCAAAATAATATATTTAAAAAAACGTGGATTTAGATCATTTTATATATGTAACGTAGCAAAAATGGAAATACTTAAAAGTACAATTACCTCAAAATACTTAGCACAGTACCCTGAGTAAATCAACTGCATGCATAATGATCAACTAACTTTAGAAAAATATAACCCTAATGTTGTAGGAAAAAGGGCTGTAATGGAACACTATGGACAAGGACAAGTGTAAACACACACACACACACACACACACACACATACACATACACATACACACACACACACACACACCACACACACACACACACACACACACACACACACACACACAGATGTTCTTAACCTCGGGCCCAGGAGACGGAGACAAGCACACAACATATGATTGCTCATTTGTGTGCACACATCTGCACACACAGACCACTACAATAGGGAGTGATGCACATGCATACACAATTTCTTAGACACACACACACACACACACACCACACACACACACACACACACACACACACACACACACACACACACACACACACACACACACACACACACACACACACACACACACACACACACACACACACACACACACACGATGACAAACAGCATTGCTTATCTAAACAGAAGAAGAATTGTAGGCCAAGAAATAACAGATGAGTCCTCGGGGCAAAAACAGTCTGACCACCGAACAACAGTCGGATAAAAATAAATACATGTACTATTGCTGTTCTCACTACAAGTACTGCAAATACTACTGTTAATACTACAAGTACAAACTATATAAAGACGGCTGGTGTATATTAATTAGAAATACTTCAACCTCTTCTACTCTTTACTTCGAAGCGAGATGTATTTGGATGGATTTCACTTCTCAGAGCTGCAGTTGGGACGTGGTTAGCTTAGCTTAGCATAAAGACTGGAAGCGGGGGGAAACTGCTAGCCTGCGTCGATCCAAACTTGAAAAGTACACCTAACCAAATCGAAAGTTGTTGTAACTGTTTCTCCAAGGCCACAATACCAAAGTGCAAGTCCAAAGTGGTTCCTCTCCCCTTAAAGGTGGGGTAGGTAAGTTTGAGAAACCGGCTCGAGATACACTTTTTGTTATATTCCATGGAATGCTCTTAACATCCCGATAGCAATGAATATCTTAAGTGCTTTGACAAAAAATCCATAAAAAAATGTAATCTGTGGAAGCCGTAATACTGTAAAAAGCACGACCAATCATTTAGCCGGCCCGGCTAAAATAACTGGATGGCCTACCTGCCTGTCAGCCTTCCATCTGTGCACAAACTTATCTCGTGCCCTCATTGGTCATGTGCGCGTTTGTGTGTGTTGGAGGAGGGGCTCTGTTAGGAAGTGGGAGATTTTTTCCGGCTGTGTATTTTCAAATTCTAGCGCACTCGAGCTGGTTTCTCCAAAATTACCTACCCCACCTTTAAGTTACCAGTTACATGTTTCACTGAAGACTTTGTTATGATTGATTTAAGTCACTTTAATACCAATAAAGGCCTTTTTTTTTACATTAATAAATTCAATGGCTTTGAAGACGCAACTTTGAATCTTCACACACACACACTCACACATTTTACACTTCAGTATAGACTGTGAATCAAAAACGCATTGAAGTCTCTAAAGCCTACATTTTACATACACACACACACACACACACACTATGGCTCGTTGCCAGAGTTTCCAGTCCGACCAGCCGTTAATGACCAGTGAAGCGCTGGACACCAACGGGCTGTTAATCAAATCAGAACTGACTCAAACAATAGACGACGCTCCCACACCACACACACACCCACCCCCTACACAGTCACGCACTCACACACACAGTTCCACTACAGTCTAATGGAACAAGATGGCCGCCGCTGTAGCATCAACAGAGAGGTCATCGGGTCTGTGGAAACAGTTGGGTTACAAAAATGAAAAGAACACAAAGAAAGGGAGGTTGTCAGGGTGAGAGAGGGGGGTGAGGAATAAAACCACACACACACACACACACACACACACACACACACACACACAACACACACACACACACACACACACACACACACACACACACACACACACACACCACACACACACACACACACACACACACACACACACACTCCTAGGGGGTGTTTTTTAATGCAGGTGTTCGCTGTGTGGCCTGCAGACGAAGCGAAGGTCCGAATGAAGCTGCTTCCAGTTTCCAAAAGTCTTATGTTTTTTTTTACCTGCACATATAGAAACAACTGTTCAAGGACACAAAATGGCCGCTGTGGTTGACGGTGCATTTTGCCAAGGTCAGAGGTAGGTGACACCGAGCCGCCTGTCTGCGTTGTGTTTTCTTTTGAAAATGAAGTTCTTTGTGACTGTGTGTGAAACTGCGTTTTAACCGAGGTGTGTTCAGGGTCACCCTCTCTCTGTTTTCGGGGATTAGCTCTGTGCGTTCCTCTCAGAAGCAATTACATCAGCGTCACTCCGTCAAGACAGACCAGAATCTGAAACAGGCGTAAAAAAACAACTCAGCTGTGTCTCAGAAATCATAACAGAAGAGCAAAGGTCTACCTGAACATGTCACCAGTAACTGTAAGTAACTGCAATCTTATTTCATTTCTTATTTGCTGTTCAGCGATTATTCAAAAAAAGGAGAATTATCGCAACTTATTGGCTGAATGTTGTCTTATTTTAATACAAATATAGTCTCAGCAGCTGTTATATTGTGAGCTTAACATATTGTGTTTGTTAAAATCACACTGTGGCTGAATTACTGTTGAAAAATAAATAAATAAAAGCAGTGTGCAGCGTTAGAGTAAACCGATTAATTATTATTATTATGATGTAACGTGAACATATCAGTCTAATTATATTTCACACACACATAATAACTCAGTGACTGTTTACAGCAACACACACAGATCACTGCGGCACTTTCAATCTCTGTTTTGACGGTTTAGTGACTATCATTTTTAATTTAAGACAAGATATTTAAAATAGGATACACAACTTAAATTTAAAGTGACATGATTTATAAATGTTGAATAACAGTGAAAAGGAAAATCTAAATTTGAAGAGTTGCAAAATATGACAACAAAAATGTCGTCTTAAGCTAACGTTTTATTTACTTTTTTTGTGTCTATATTTTACATCTGAGAGGAAATTATCTTTTCTAACTCATGTTAATTAATTGTAAATATGCAATATAAGAAAAAAATTATCGCATTTCCCAACGGTAAAATAAATATAGTCAAATGTCATGCATAATAATATATAAAAAACAAACAATTAAAACATTTACCCTTGTATTCGTTAATGACAACATGAAAAATATTTATTCGTACGTCGTAAAGATTATTTTTCTAAACGTTTGCATTTTTTTAATTTCAACCTACGATAAACAAATATTTCATGCTAACATCGCTGTAGGGTAAATTGTTGTTTTTAATGTTCTAAATATCTACAAGGGGTGCAAACTAATTTTACATAACACAATGAAGCTTCCTATTTACATTACATTACATTACATGTTACTTGTTAGACGCTTTTATCCAAAGCGACTTACAAACTCAATACTGTGGACAATCCCCACAGGAGCAATTTTGGGGTGAAGTGTCTCAGGGACACAACGACATGCTGACTGCAGTGGGGTTTGAACCTGTGCTCCCCTGATCCGAACACCAACGCTCTATCCACTGCGCCATAGCCGTAAATAGCAATATTTAAAATATACTTACATTTCTGATAATCCTTTCCATCAATCATTATTGCATTTTTTTTTAAATAACATTGTATTAATGCGACGGCAGTTTTAAATTTCGTCGGCATGTCTTTATGTACTATTGAGAAAGAGAAGACAATTGAAACACAGCATACATAGTTTGTTCATACAAAGCACGTACGCAAAATACAACAATAATATTTTTTACAAGGCCTACTTAGTAAAACAAATTGAAAATCTGCAGCTTGCTGGCTTTTTTAGCCGTGGCACAAAACTAAAAAATTCAAATGTTATTTAACTAAAACTTACATAATTGTGTAACTGCATTTTAAAATGACATATTTTAAAATGCAGTTTTTCTTTGATTCCTGCAGTATTACAAGCAATTTGAAAGATACCAGATACAGCGATGTAGCACTGCAGAGCATCAGAGGAAACTAAACATCGCTGAATAAATACTACAAAAATATCTCTTCGCTGAACGAAATTCAATGTCAGGAAAGATGGCAACAACTAAAAAGCCCATCCTTACAGAATTCTGCTGTAAACTATTATAAATAACAAACGTAATCTGTGTGTAATCACCAACAGACGTTTAGAGTCGGTGACTGACTCTCTAATAGCACTGCAGGTAGGACGGGTGGCCATTTCGCTTAAATGTAAACATCATAATTCAAATGATTTAGGGTAGTAAATGTTAGCTCGTGAAGGAAAAACCTTACAGCGTTAAACCAACACATTTGTAAGTATTTTCATTGAAGTGGCTTTACAGCAAATAAAGTGGTTCCTTTTTCTCATTTCTATTCACTTTCACGAATCCAAAATGCAAGTGACTTAAAGAAATAAAGAAATCACGATTATCAAACAATCTTAAAACCAACAGCTGTCATTAAATGTGTCTCATAACAAATAGAGGTATTTTGATGATGCTCAATCTAGGAACATTTGCACACATTTTCTGGTTAGAGTGGGGAATGATGTGTGTGTGTGTGTGTGTGTGTGTGTGTGTGTGTGTGTGTGTGTGTGTGTGTGTGTGTGTGTGTGTGTGTGTGTGTGTGTGTGTGTGTGTGTGTGTGTGTGTGTGTGTGTGTGTGTGTGTTTACTTCCTGTGTAGACGACCTGTCAATCAAACTCAGTGGGGGGACACTGTGACATCATTATGTTTTTGATGAATCTGTTTTAATAAAGTGATAAACTGTGCACTGCTTCTATTTTATTTTTCTATTTAAATTATGATGTTTGTTTTGTTGACTTGTTTTCCCTTTAAGGCCGTGTTGATGTTGAAATAACATTTTAAGTGCAGTTTAATTTTGAGGTAGTTAACTAGATACAAATACACACACACACCGTGCATGAGTGTGTGTAGCAGTCCTCATGTCGCCCCCTGCATGTACAACAGAGAATTAACCTGTTCATCTCAGGTTTGAAGTTTGGGACCCAGAAGGAAGTGTTTTAATGTGTTTTACAGGGAAACTGTGCAGCCACTGTCTTCTGTGGTTCAGTTTCAAGCTGGGAGACGCAAAGGAGTAGACATTATTTTATTCTGATCACTGTTTAAATATGCAGAAATGTTCGTTTCATCTGATTTTTCCTCCATTCTTTGGTTTTGTACTTTTCAGATGACGTCAAATCCAACGGGATGCCATAAATAAACTACACAGAATCACACTACACACCTACGCAATGATTACATTCAGGCAGACTGTAGAATACAACCTCTTTGGACCATTTATATACTTATTGAAAACAAGCTACACAATGTAATACCTTGGAAAATGCCGTTTAATAGCCTTCATTTTCGCTAAATTGATTTATCAACTTTTAATACTTTTTAAGACCCCGTGGACACCCTGGAAGTAGGAGCATACAACTGGATAAAAGAGACTTGGATTATTAACTGAACGAAATTAGAAATTATCCTGCGGGCCGAAATTAAATCCACCAAGGGCCTGATTTGGCCCCCGGGCCTTGAGTTTGACACATGTGATCTAGTGGTATTCAGGTCGTTTACTAAAATAAAAGTATTAATACAACAATGTTAAAATACTCACTTAGAAGTAAAAGTCCTACACAAAAAGATTATGAACCTGAAGTATCAAAAGTAGGAGTATTCAAAAGCAACAAAAGTTATGAATTATATTGTATATTTATGAGGATATTGTGAGCACAAGAGGAATTCCACGAAAAGGAATTTGTGCACTTAATGTATTATGTTACGAACTGATGAGTAAAGTTTAAACAGCATTTAATTGATCAACCTTTGACTGACTGATTTCTGTATTGGGACAAGTTATTCATCCTTTTTAATGCATGTTTGAGTGCTTCAAGTCTAAAGCCATGATATTATGTAATGTATGTCAAATCAAAGTAACTGTCGCTCTAAAAAGTAATATATTTTCCTGTGTAATATACTGTAGGAGAAGTAACATTAGTACGTCCGAATTGTACTTATTAACACTGTGAATCGCTAAACTGTTGCGGTCTGAATATGAAAATCAAATAAAGAAATACACAAACAGATGAGCGAAATCATCTCCAGCAGGAAACAGCAAAGGATTGTGGGAAATGACGGGCTGTCATTTGTGTCTGCAGGGTGTTTAATGTGCAGGTTAATCCTGACTTTACAGATGTAATCCAGGAACACAAACATCCTCCAATACAGCGAGGTCAGCAGGTTCACACCTCAGCAAGAGAAAGTGTGTGTGTGTGTGTGTGTGGTGTGTGTGTGTGTGTGTGTGTGTGTGTGTGGTGTGTGTGTGTGTGTGGTGTGTGTGTGTGTTCGTCTTGTTATCTGTTCACCTCTTGGTTTAAGGCTGAAATAATAAAAGAAGACAAAAATATGCTCGATGAGTTTCTGTAATCTCGTTACAACTGTTGAATGTTTTTTGACCTCGAGTTGGATTTTCACTGTTTCTGTGATCTGTTGTGGCTTTGGGGACTTTTAAAAATATATGTATTGGTTGTGTTATTAACTGTGATATAATCCCGTCAACACTGAGAGATACTTTGAGTCAAATCAACACGTATGCAACAACAATGAGAGCTCTAACACACAGCGGGCAGAACGCTAGGGTCGGCACTTTTTGCACAAAACACGCAGAACAACTTCTGAACTCTACTGCCCTCTGATGGAGCCCACGCTGAAGCTTACACACACACACACACACACACACACACACACCACACACACACACACACACACACACACACCACACCACACACACACACACACACACACACCACACACCACACACACACACACCCACACACACACACACACACACACACACACACACACACACACACACAAAGTTAATTTATATTGAGCTCTAACGGTCACAACGATGACAGATTATCAACCAATCAACTCACAAACAACTGGTAAATAAACTATACCCAAACAAGTACAATCAGTACATAAGTCAGTCTAAGAAACAATTATTACATTATTATATTTAAAGTGAAAAACAATGCCTCAAACTAACAGAAATGCTGGCTTTAGCTTCTAAAATGTAGCCTTTTCACGGTGTCATTTGAACTGAATATTTCTGGGTTGTGACTTCTAGTTTGAGAAATATTTGATTAGGTTTGGCAACATGTAACAGCCATGTTGTGCCTTGTTTGTATTACATTTTATAGACTGAACAAATTGTCGATTGTTGGAGAAGATCTGGTTATTCGGATATTAATTGATAAGTGAAATGATTGGTAGTTGCATGAAAGCAAATGTGATTCAACCATGAAGCTAACTCACCACAGACTGACTGCTGTGTCTGCTTACATGTTGATACTGTAAAAAACTTGAGTATTTTTCAAGGTTGTTATTGGACTAGATGTGTGACTCACTCCGCCTCTGTTCGTAAGTTGTTGCATGCTTTGTGTCCACATGTCTTTTTCTCGCTGCTTTAAGATGTATTACTGCAAACTTTCCACCACAAATCCATTTCCTAATGTTTGTCTGTCAGCGTGAACTTATTATAGTACAACTATTTCAGGAACCATGCAAATCACACACTCACGCATGGCTGATGGACACACACACGTATACACAAGTACACACACACACACTACTACAAACTCCAGTCCTCACTGGTGGGTCACCCAAAACAATCAGAAACAACTCTTTTCTACATGACAAGTAGGCTACCACTTAAGAGTTATGTTGCAATGCATTGTGGGACAATAGTGTACATCAACAGCACACCACAAATCAATATGTTTCTTAGTTGGCACACTGAGTGGAGCCTGCTTGGGGTTATTGTGGAGTGTGAACATGCATGTGTCTTACCTCAGCGTTAATTCTGCCTCCTCATCCTGTGGTCGTGATGTGTATTTCACTTCCAGTCTGGCAGCCAATCAGAGAGCAGCTCCCGGTGAGTTCTATGGCTTGGTTCGTCTCAGGATTCGATGATTCGAGCCACATTTCCTCGTCCATGCTGCTGCTGCTGCTGCTGCTCCACCTTCCAGACTGAAGACACACAGCGAGGAAGTCCAAACACAGACACCAGGGTGACAGACAGACACACACACACACACACACACACACACACACACACACACACACACACACACACACACACACACACACACACACACCCACACACACACACAAAGAGGCCCATGTCTCAGCGTGGAGAGGAATGTCTTAATGACTGTCAGCCAGATTTCTGCACAGTTCTATAAAGCAGAGAAACTCTTGATATGTTTGCTTCTCCCAGGCTGCAGCCATCACTGTGATATCAACCACTATATGATTAATACAATATTTAAACTAATTATTCATCAGAAATAGTTAAATTACCCCATGGGGAAATTTGTTTTTTGTGACAGTTGTTACTTTTAAATGAATACAAAATGAGGAATACAATATATAAAAATGATATGTTTTAAATATAAGTCATTCATAATTAAATAAGATACAATGAACTAGAAATAATCTCTTAATCTAACGGGTTCAATACAAAGGGTTCATCCTCTGGGGAGCAGGAATACTTGATTTCCAAGATATCTTAAAACAATCAATTAATAACTGTAATTAAATAAAAGGTCATATTTAATCAACCCGCATAAATGTGTATTCAACCAACTTATTTGTATTTTTTCTAATATAATAACATACGATATAACCGGTGATTTACATTTCAGAAAATCATGTGTGTGTGTGTGTGTGTGTGTGTGTGTGTGTGTGTGTGTGTGTGTGTGTGTGTGTGTGTGTGTGTGTGGTGTGTGTGTTGTGTGTGTGTGTGTGTGTGTGTGTGTGTGTGTGTGTGGACAGAGGGAGACAGTTTGGCGGGCAGCGAGGTCCTGAGACTCCGAGACTGACCCGGAGACCCCTGTCGCTCTGAATGAGCCTCAAATGTGGTTAGTCAAGAGTGACGGGGAGCTCCTGTGTGTCTGTGTCTGTGTGTGTGTGTGTGTGTGTGTGTGTGTGTGTGTGTGTGTGTGTGTGTGTGTGTGTGTGTGTGTGTGTGTGTGGTGTGTGTGTGTGTGTGTGTGTTTGTGTGTGTGTGTGAGAGAAGGGGGGGACTTTGGGGGGTAAACGTCTCTTTTCTCTTACTCTTGGCTCCCTCTCTTGGGCCAATCACAGATCTACAGGCAGGTGGAGGTTTTTATTTTACCTTTGAGATGTGTCGGCTTATCCTCGTTAATAATTATTATGATGACAACATTAACAGTGAGAATAATAACGTTTTGGTAAAGAGTTTCTTGTTCAGCAGGACAATTAATGAACCGTGCCTTTCAGGAAACAGAAACAGGATGGTAACCAGGAAGGACCAAACTAACTGGTGTCTGACATGCTGTACCTGTAATTGATAATGGAAAAACTACAGACCTGATTGCAATGAAACGTTATGGTAGGTTGTAGCCTTTAGGAGCTTTTCCCCTCCACCCCGTGTGGATATATTTATTTATAACATAATAAAGATCATAGTAACCTCTCTCAGTTCCCAGGTTAGAAAATGCTTCAACCTTTAGGAAATGTGTATCATTTCGCCTCTTCCCAAACAGGCATCCTGACCTTCAAATCAGCGAAATTCAGGTCAAATGCTCGTTTTTCTGACCTATGGGCCTTGTTACTTCTTCTCTCCATCCCCACACACACACACACACACACACACACACACACACACACACACACACACACACACACACACACACACACACACCACACACACACACAACACACACACACACACACACACACACACACACACACACACAGCATCCCCCTCTCGCCCCCTGGCAGTTATCTCTTGTATGGAAACACGGCTCACCCTGCTGCCCTTTGAGTGTTTCTAAACCAACCAACCATCTAACCCCCTCAACACACACAGTCGATATTTCCACTAATGTTAATGCAACAGACGTATGGCGACACACACACACACACACACACACACACACACACACACACACACACACACACACACACACACACACACACACCACACACACACACACACACACACACACACCACACACACACACACACACACACACACACACACACACACACATTCCCTTGTTCCATCTGAATCAACTGTTATTGACTTCCACTTGATTTTAAATGTCATGTTTTGGCTTCTGGCAGAAATACAACAAATATTGAATGCAAACTATATTTATATGTTGTTAGTTGTAGATTGGTGTATTTTATTGTATACTAACCTATTCTGTATATTTGATGTATAGAGAAAAACTCAAGAGGTGAATATATATTCGTTTTATATTTACAGTTTATTTATTTTCCATTTTTTTATATTAAATAGAATTTATATGCAATACCTTGTTTACATTTCACTGCACACACACACTCACAGTGCTGCACTCCATTAACAATGTATAGAGAGAGTGGTGTGTGTGTGTGTGGTGTGTGTGTGTGTGTGGTGTGTGTGTGTGTGTGTGTGTGTGTGTGTGGTGTGTGTGGTGTGTGTGTGTGTGTGTGTGTGTGATTGTCAAGCAGCATCAACATCAAACTCAGAAGAGTTCAAGTTCAGATCTCTGGCGCCGCCCTGCTGTTGAGGCAGAGTCACTGCACCTCACCAGCATCATGTGTTCATTTATAATACATCATTGTTTTCAGTTTAATATGTTTGTTTTTTTTAATAACCTGAAACTGTAAAGAAACCAAAGCTCTCAGATACATGTTGTGCAGTAAAAGGGGCCTTATTTGTCTGTGAGATGTATAAAGTAGCTTCAAATGTACCTCAATTTGTACTTAAAAACAGTACTTAATTTACTGTAAATAGTACTTAGTTCCTTTCCACCACCGACACAAATAAAAATCCACTAAGGCATGAAAACAAGAGACTGTGTGTGTGTGTTTGTGTGTGTTGCTGCTAGGATGTTACACACACCCTCTCAATGATTACAACTCTAACTCTAAGTGTTTCCATTTGAACTCGATGGATTATGTCTCCGACTTTAATGTTCCCGCTGGACTCAGAGAAAGTGTGTGTGTGTGTGTGTGTGTGAGAGTGTGTGTGTTGGATTAGTCTCTATTTGAAGTGTGAGGTCTGATTTAATCCGCAGGTCGCTGTAAACAGATGCAGTGATCCTGCCTGTCTGTACACAGTGTTCGCTGCCAACATTACCACACACACACACACACACACACACACACACACACACACACACACACAACACACACACACACACACACACACACACACACACACACACACACCACACACACACACACACACACACACACACACACACACACACACACACACCACACACACACACACACACACACACACACACACACACACACCAATTAGCAGAGCAGCAGCCCAATAATCTACGACCTCATCGACACTGCTGCCAGAAAGGAGCTGCATTTATTTATACATGTTTTCACGCAGGATCTTTTTATCTGTACACATGTTGATCCTCTGTGACTCCAACAGGAAGTGCATACTGCTTCTGCAACAACTTAACAAACTCTAAATCCTTGTTGATACTAATGGGATAAATCCCGGTGCATGCTGTGCACTAAGAGACGTCTATAGAACGGTGCAGACATGACATATCTTTGTACGCCGACCCGGAAGTAAGCATTGCAAGGGTTCCCTCCACAAAAAGCAATGGGATTTTTCAGATCGTTTTACACTACACTGTTTTTGTACAGCAGGATAATCTCAACATATTAACACCATGCACTTTTAGTGATTTTTTTTTAAACATAAATTCAATCTCCAGAATTAAAAGCTAACAAAGGCTACAAGGGAACTACTGAAAAAATGAGCTGGTCAGACTTTATGATGTCACGATGAGTTTTTTGGCTTGTGTAACCATTAGCCAACCCCCCCCCCCCTATCACCTGAATCTCCTCCTAGAGCACCATTGTGTTCTTTTTAACCAAATCTCTCTCAGAGGGGCGTGGGAGGGGCTCCTTATTTTCATCTAAAGTAACAGACAGAGAATCAGCACTTTTGAAACAGGGCTGAAACAGAGGGGATTATGGGTAATGCTGCAATGATCTGTTTGGTGTTTGGAGCCAAACACTTCAGAGACATGTTCTGTATATATCTGAGAGCTATAATATATTGATGAAAAAGAGTATAATAGGGGACCTTTAAGTTTGAGACCTCCAATGACGAAAACGTTCATCCGTAAAATCACCAAGATTACTAAACGAAAAACCACTTTTATCCGAGGTTTGTTTCCCCTTAAAACTGGGACTTAAATCACCTTTCAGATTTGATCTACAACACATTAGGCGCGTTCACACCGCAGTACTTTTCCCACTTTAGTTCCGATATGTTGCGTTCACACCAAAAGAGCCGGAACTAAAATTAGTTAAGAACCTTTTTACCCCCTTTTCCGTCTTTCGTGGGAGAAAAAGGTTCCTATGTCTGATTGGCTGGGCGGATTGCAAACCACGCCCCGTAAAAAAAGTGTTGTGAAGCCGCCATTTTATTATCCTCGCATTAGCATGATTAGCATTAGCCCAGCGCACAAACGCAGAGAGACTAACTTATGGCAACACAAAGAAAACATGGGAGCGGTGAGATGAGGAGGTGCTGGGAGTCCCAGCAGCTTCTACTGAAGCCAGTCCCCAGAAGTATATCAGTGGCAGCCATGAAGAGAGCTGTTGAATTCTCTAGACGTTAGGGACGGAGCTTCAATGCTCTGTATAAGAAGGGATAGAGCAGACTGTACCTGCTGAGGAGACTGAGGTCTTTTGGGGTGCAGGGGCCCTCCTGCAGACCTTCTATTCGTCAGTATACGCCGTGAAGTTGTTTGCGGCCTGCCAGTAAATCCAAAGCAGAAGAAGAAGAAGTGACATCAGCGGCTTCATTTGCCTAATCCTCCCCCAGGGACTTATTCCGGTTTGAACGCGATTACTTAGTTCATGAGAACTAAAGAGTTCTCATGAACTAAGTTCTCATGAACCTTTGTGGGAAAAGTACTGCAGTGTGAAAGCGCCTAATGGCGAGAAAGAAGAGTCGATTTCGTAACAAAAATGTTCTGATGCACCGATGGCTTTAGTAATTGTTCTGCACATAAAGAGCTTCAAACACTGTCCTTTTGTCGGTAATTTGCTTCCAAAAACTTGCCCCAAAAGACCAGTTTTACTAGATTACAAGAAAAACACTATGCAAACACAAATTGTATTGTATTCAGTCAAACAAGTACACACACGCTGAAACACACACACACAGTGTCTGACCCAGAAAGCACAGATCTCATTCATTTTCCGGGATTTTCGGCACAGATTACAGAGGCTCTACCCCATTTGTTTTGTAACAAGGATGTGAAGTCAACAGTAATACACACGCCCCGCGGCACTCAACTTGAAAATGCTCGGGACCTTTCCAGAGGCTTAGGACGCTCACCGCTCAGGGAGCAGAAGCTAAGCCGCGGAGCCAAAGTACTTCTTTGATTGTTTGTTCAAAATCTCTTCCAAAAGCCACGGAACAAAAACAGAGGACGGATTATCCGCTCGGGGAGGAAATTAAATTCTTCAGACGAGGCACTTAAAACAGGTTTTTGGGACGGGTGATGGGAGGCTGCTGTGTGTGTGTGTGTGTGTGTGTGTGTGTGTGTGTGTGTGTGTGTGTGTGTGTGTGTGTGTGTGTGTGATGCACATTTAGTACTTGTTAATTTAATATTTTATGAAGACTTTAAATGTCTTAGCAGCCCCATGAGACATCAGAATAAAGTATTGTGACAAACATAATCTCTTTCGTTTCCGATTACGTCTTTGTTCTCATTTTTGTATTATATTGGGCTGTCCTTGTGATTGTTTTTTATCAATGTGTGTTGTGATTGTGTGTCTCCTTGTATCATTGTACTGCTAGCCAATAGAAGCGCAAGTGTTACATAGGGATGTCACTATGTTCAGGAAGTAAACAGTGAATTCCAATGGAGGCATTTCAGGCAGGGGGGGGGGGAAGGGGGAGTGTGCGGGAGAGAAACTCCCTCTGGAGGGAACCGAGGGAAATTAGTCTTTGAAGACCATTTACATGCACTAAAACCTATAGAACACACTACAGAAAACGGATTCATGTAAAAAATATTTTCAAAAATGTTTATTTTATTTATTTATTTGATCTTTTATTGGATATTTGACTTTACTTCTT
Organism: Trematomus loennbergii; assembly: GCA_012861695.1. Taxonomy (NCBI): domain Eukaryota; kingdom Metazoa; phylum Chordata; class Actinopteri; order Perciformes; family Nototheniidae; genus Trematomus; species Trematomus loennbergii. The sequence goes on along the minus strand of JAAOOA010000016.1, from coordinate 28,288,566 downwards.
ATATTTATGTCTTATTTTTATTAAATGTATCTTAAATTGAACATTTTACTTAAAGGTCACCTATCATGCTATTTTTAGGCAATAGCATAGGTCTCAGATATATCAAAAATATATAAAAAACATGTCTATGAAGTGTTTTGCTCAAAATACCAAACAGATCACCCATTCTAGCCATGCCTCATATCCCTCTATTTCACTTCCTGTTTCAAATGCTGATTTGGGGAATAAAAAAAAAAAAGAATTGATAATAAATAAAAAAGGGGCTGAGCTCATGCGGGACCCGGCAGCTACTGTCTAAACTAAATACTGCCGTGATGAAACGCCATATCATGGATTATCAAGGATTCTTTCTGAAACAGTATGGAGCTCAAAGGCTTTCTCTCTTGCCGGTTATACCACAAGGTGAGTTCCTTTTTATTTCCTGCTTCTTCACACACATGCTCTCCAGTACAGGTTAGCTCTGAGTGTTAGCGATGCTAATGTAAACACACCGACCATATTACGTCCAAACAGTCGGGCATTGTTTCTGATAGCAACGTTTCTGATAGGGCCGTGGGTCCACATTTCAGATATTACGTCATATCGGACACAATCTGGATCAGCTCCATTGTAGCCCCGTTTTTAGAGATTTGGGTACGGAGGAAAAGAGAGAGGGTTTTATTTTCTGACGCTGCGTGAGTTCCCTGACACACCGGGGACACATCTTTATGTATAAAACATCAAAAAGTGCATTTTGCATGATAGGTCCCCTTTAATGAATATTTGTTTTCAGTTTCTTTAATTTATCATTTATTTTATTCTTAAATGGAGCAACCGTCATGAAACCCAATCTCACGTGAGAAATAAAGTATTGTGACAAGTTTGGCATAAATATAATATCTTCATTTTGCATTTCTGTTATGTTTTTGCATCAATGTTGTAATATATTGACTGTCTTTGTGATCGTTTTTTTTAAACCATTTTCAGGGATTTTGTGTCTCTGTGCAGTTATTTTAGTGCTAAATTGATAGAATTGATAAAAGCGTAAGTGTTACATAGTGATGTCACTATGTTCAGTGAAGTGAACAAAGGAGTTCAATGGAGGTGTTTCAGGCAGGAGGCACACACAGGGATTTCAGCCTTTGCAGACCATTTACATGCATGCAAACCTACACTACAGGAGAGGGATTCATGTACAAATATTTTCCCAAATGTTTTTTTCAGGGCATGAGAAAAGCATTCCTCATCGTCTGTGATACACACAGCGTGTCCTGGTGAGAAACACTGAGCTGTGAGCTCCAGCCGGCAGCTTTCATTTCTCTCACAGAGGGTTCACAGTTCAAGTGTTTCTCTTCCTGCAGTTTACATCTCATCTCATCGTTTGGCACTTCCACAGTCACAGCGTCACATGTTGGCACAAAGCCCGTGAACATCCAGCTCGGTTAATGGACTAAACTCCTGTGAAAACAGAGAGGGAAAACGCTGCGATTCCTCTCCTCTCGTTAGAAACACGCTCACTGATCGATGAGTGCTGGTGCAGAAGAAGGAGGAGGAGGAACTCTGGCCTGATGGAGGTTTTTGGAGGTTTTTGGAGACCAGGCGCTCTCTCGGCAGCGGGTCAGGACCCTCCTAATACGCTGCGACTCCAAGCTGTCTCCTCGCCTCAGACTCACACTCATTTGAATATCTTCTGGGCGAACAGCGAGCCGAGGGACTACATGATTGCAGGGGACAAAATAATGACCAGACGCTGTGAAGTTGCTAAAGTGTGTCACACATTGTTACGCAGGCAGGGCAGCGTGTGGCAGGGATAAAACACGAGGGGAGGAACATGTTGGGTCTGTGCCGTGTGCCAACAGAGGGGAAAACATGAGCTCCACGGCCCGAGACCTTCCCGTTTAATGTTTTGGTTAAGATGCTTTTTAGTTTCTCGCTTTTTTTGCAGCTCCTTGCAGCTATACATCGCTTTTAGCTCATTTGCATTTTAGATCACTCTGAAGTCTCCAGTCTTTGCACTTTAAAGGGGACCTATCATGCAAAATGCACTTTGTGATGTCTTTTATACATACATATGTGTCCCCGGTGTGTCGGGGAACTCACGCGTCAGAAAATAAAACCCTCTCTCTTTTCCTCCGTACCCAAATCTTTTAAAAACAGGGGTACAACGGAGCTGATCCAGATTCCATCCGAACTGACGTGTCCATCCGTGTGACGTCGGCGGACCCACAGAAAGTTGCTATCAGAAACAATGCCTGACGTGTTTTGGACGTAATCTCATCTTTGTTTACATTACCAAGCCTCGCTAACACTCAGAGCTAACCTGTACTGGAGAGCACATGTGTTTAAAAAGCAGGAAATTAAAAAAGGAACTCACCTTGTGATAAACCTGCAAGAGAAAAAGCATTTGAGCTCCATACTGTCTCAGAAATAATCCTTGATGTGGTTTAGAACAGGATGGCGTTTTATCACAGCAGAATTTACCTTATCTCCGGTAGAATTCTGATCAGGCATTAGCTCCGCCTCTTCTTCTTTTTTTTTCATAAGGACCGATCCGTGTTTCTCTAACAGGGCTTCAACAGAGGGGTATGAGCAGTATGAGGGATGGCTACAATGGGGGATCTGTTTGGTATTTGAAACAAAAACTTCACAGACATGTTTTGTATAGGTATGGCCCTACAATATATTTTTAAAATATAGCATGATAGGTCCACTTTAAGTAGAAAGTCCACATTTTTGAGTATAGGGATTTGGACTGGACATTTTTACACATCTTTTATGTTAGATCTTCATGGTTCTGTCCTAAAACATGTCTGGATTTTTTTATTCCATTGCACCGATTAGAGCCTTATTTACTCATTTTTCATAAATCTCCCCACCCCAAAATCTAAATATTACACAATTTTGACGTTTTTTTTGTTTAATGCACTCTTGAAATGCACTTAGTTGAACATTTGGCCAAAAACAACCATGGTAAATATGTTTATTTTCATTGTGAATTGATAAAAAGGATGCGTTAGTTGAGTATCTCAGTTTTCTATCTTGTGTTTTTTATGTATGCATGTTTGTGTGTATGCTTGGAATAAAGGTTTTCTAACACTTACAGGTATGTTTCACATTAAACAGGAAATAACACTCCCTCTATTTCAACCCTTTATATCTGCGTTGATGCACATACTTGCTCTTCAGGTGTGTAAACAGAAGCTGTGAGGTCAGGAGGTTCAAGGAGGAGACTACGTTTCCCATGATGCCTTGAGGGAGCAACTAGCCTCTGCTGGAGCGCAGTGATGAAGATCAGAGACGCCTGGAGGAGCAAACGGATTACAGAGAGGCAGCTGAAGCTTTCCTTACATATTAAACTTGTATGATGTGGAGGCAGCTTCTTAAACTATCCCTCCCTTTCTTTATCACAGTGTCAGATCCACACGATGAGGCTCAACAACTTATCTTAGTTTGTATGCCTCCAGTTATAAGTTACAATATGTACATGTAACTTTTGACAAGGAGTAATTAGACAAACGTTGAGGTCTCCTATAACGCTATTTTTAGGCATATATTATGGGTCTCAGATATATACAAATATATAAAAACATGTATATGATGTGTTTTGCTCAAAATACCAATCGGATCATGCATTCATTTACGTCATATCGGACGCAAATCTGGATCAGCTCCGTTGTACACCCGTTTTTAGAGATTTGGGTACGGAGGAAAAGAGAGAGGATTTTGTTTTCTGACGCTGCGTGAGTTCCCTGACACACCGGGGACACATATTGATGTAGAAAACACATACAAAAGTGCATTGTGCATGATAGGTCCCCTTTAAAGCAGTGGTTCTGGTACTTCTTCAAGCAGTACATGGAAAGATCTGGAGAAGCTCGGATAATTCAGGAAAATTGAAGACAAAATGTGTCCAGATATTTGTGTGTTTTGTGGGAACATGAACACACAGATAGGATTACAACTTTGGTCTGATCCTGATCCTTTGTTTACTTACTGCCACCAGAACCAGAACCAGCAAGAACAGTTTAGTCTGCCACCTAGTAAATAACATTCACATTCAAATAAGTTCAAATTAACATGTTTGCAACCCTCACTGAAAATACAGTTGTTTTGCTCCTTGCTTCAGTGATGTGCACTTTAAACCAGATCCAACAGACTTAAACTTCCCTTTAACCCTCCTATTGTCTTCGTTCCCCCTTACTTTGGTGTTCGTGGTCAAATTTGATCGGTCCTGTTTTAACTGCCATTACATTAACACAAAAACCATTAATCATCACCACATTTCATTTAACACCCTTTCAAACTGTAAATATTGTATCAGACTACTGGTATACATGAAAAACTGCAGTAAATAGTGAGTAGTGAGGTGGGCTGAAGATCGGAAGGTTGTGAGTTCACATCCCGCCTGGAACACATCCACTAGTGCGCCCTTGTGTAAGGCACTTGGCCCTTATGGCGCGTTTCCACTACACGGCCTCGCTCGGCCCCTCGGTATGGCTGGGCCTCGTTAGGACTGGCTCACTTTATGGCGCATTTCCATTACAGTTTAGGAACTGGGGCAGTATCTATAGTAACGCAGTGTAGGCGGAACCGTGACGTGATCTTCAGAGAACCCCAGAAAAACAACACAGCCGTTAGCTGTTAGCACTCAGAGCTCACAGCTCCTCATATCTGTTCAGAAACTAGACAAAAGTGAAACAAGTACAAACCACAGACTGCCTGTGTCATGGTGAATACAGTCGCTGCTTTATTTATGTCTGTATAGGCCGTTGTTGTGAGTGTGGACGGTTGGAGCATATACTGCGTTAGCTTAGCCAATCTCCATTTAGAAAACACGCATTTTAAAAGGTTTTTCCCCTGCCGTCTGTCTGCAGACTTGACAAAGCAGTAATTCATGGTTTTTACTAACCGGTATCAGTATGTTGTTACTTCGGCATCATTTTGAAACGTGTATTACAATTAAATCACGGTCAAATATGTCCATCTTGTTGTAGTTGTAGCCCCCTTGCCAGCGACGCTCTCTCTAGTTTAGCATACTCAGCCGACTCAGCCTCGTTGTCTCTGGCCCTAGACCCAAGACTTTATGAGGCCAGAAAAACTGTGAATTAGGACCCGCCGGCCGGTACTAGGCCAAGTGGAAACGCAACCAAAGACGGGCCGCTGACGTCACAGCCCTCTTAAACCGGGCTGCGCGCTGTAGTGGAAACGCGCCATTAGTTACTCCAGGGAGAATGTCCCTGTAATCGGTAATTGTAAGTCGCTTTGGATAAAAGCGTCAGCTAAATGAAATGTAATGTAAATATACAAAGAATAGACACTGAACATGTATTGCGTGTGCCAGGTGTGATCCATGTGGGGGGATGGGCACATAAGAGCGGGACATGTGTCAAATTGTTCTGTGTGTGTGTGTGTTTGTGTGTGCCAGGTGTGATTCACATGGGGGATTGGGCACATAAGGGACACACACATCTAGAGTATGTGTGTGCGTGTGTTTGTGTGTTTCATCTGATCCGGATGGTTACTAATTCCTTTTCTTTATGGCCAGGAACACCATGGGTGTTACAAAGTTGACTAAATCATCCAAAATTCAATGGAAGTGGTGATCAGCAATTTAATATGTTCAAATGTCTACTGTGAAGGATATCATAAAGCCTTAATGCAATCCAATGAAAACAAAAAAGTTATGATTGATGAAAGTAGTGAATCGGTCAGATTTGACCCGAAGACAACAGGAGGGTTAAAGGAACAAGTGTAAAGTTAAAAAAACAAAATCACACTTTCTGAATTAAGGTGCATATTCTTCTTTCACCAGATGGGAAACATTCAGAAGTCAGTGAAGCAAACACAGAAACACCACTGTTTACAATACTTTTTAGTTTTTAGCACCTTGACAAACCCCCCCCCCCCCCTCCCCCTCCCAAAAGCACCAAGATCAGGAATAATGTTTGTTCTTCTTACTTCCAAACAAAATCCAAAAACAATCTTTTTAATCTTCAGTAAATTCACAGATTGAAGGATTTGCCTCTCGTTTCGCAGAAAAACAAATGAGGAAAACGTTCATTTCCTGTTTTTAATAACAGTCCTAGATCCTTTCTTTTTATATAAATAAACAAACATTGAATATCTCTCATTTAGGCCGAGTGACTTCATATCTCAATCGTTGATTCTTTACTCTACACGTGGTACATTTCTCAGCTCTGATGTTATTAGATTTGTGTTTAGGGGCTTTTTCGATTCCCTGTCTGAGAGAAAGGAACCAGAAACCTGTGACCTGTGAGGAATGAACATCTAGGAATAACCGTTTTTTTTAACACCAATCCCAAAATCAGATAAGTACAAAATAAAAATAAGAAGAAACCATGTCAACATCCCAGTTAAAGGTAGGGTAGGTAATTCACTTCAGAAACACTTTTTGTTATATTCCATGGAATGCTCTTAACATCCTGATAGCAATGAATATATTAAATGCTTTGACAATTAATACATTTCATCTGTGGAAGCCGTGGCGCTGTAAAAAGCACGACCAATCATCTGAGCCGGCCCGGCTAAAATAACTGGGTGGCCTACCTGCCTGTCAGCCTTCCATCAAAACTTATCTCGTGCCCTCATTGGTCATGTGCGCGTTCGTGTGTGTTGGAGGAGGGGCTCTGTAAGGAAGTCTGAAGGAAGGGGCAGATTTTTTCGGCTGCGTACTTTCAAATTCTAGCGCACTCAGCTGGTTTCTCCATTCTTACCTACCCTACCTTTAAAGTGTACACTTAGTTATAAATCCATTAAAAGCCTCCATGTTTAATCATAATAAAACAGATTCATCGTCATCCAACTTTGACTTGAGCAGATACAAAGATTTTAATATTAAAAAAAAAGTTTGTATGCAGAGAGGCTGCTGACAACATGCAGGAAATAAACACGTGTTGATTCATTTGTCTATACTTGTTTTCATGAGGAGATTCAGTCAGAAGAAACATGTTTTACGGGAGAACAAATATTATAAGTCATTACAAAAAATACTTTAAAAAAAAAGGGGAATTCTTGCTTTTGGCCGGTTGGTCATACAATTAGGAAATTATGATATGCATTTGATTTCATTGTCGTCTGTAATATCATAGCAGAAATGAAATATCTTCAAGTCAAAATTAAATCTGCAATTGATATCAATAATGCAGGTTCAAGGAATGTTTTTGAATTCATAATTGTTCATGTTTGTATGAACTGCATGTGCGTCTGCAGCCATCCTGCAGTCAAAAGAATGTCGATTTAATTAATGAGCAGAATTGAAAATAAACACATTATTTGGGTTTTAAATGAAATAATGTATGTTTTCATGAAGCCACTCACTTTAAGGCAGATATCTCAAAGTTTTTTAACCACAATCACTTTTTAAATCACAATAAATGTCCTCCTCCCTCAAATTGGTGGAGCAGTTACTCTCTCTAGGTTTCATTTAAATAGGATTGAACATGTAACGCTGGAATTTAATTCAATTCAACCCGTTATTTCCAATCGCCAGGAATGTTGTTTGCCCAAAAAAAAGATCCTTGTGAAGTTTTCTCCTACAAAACAACCGAAATAGTCAGAAGTCGTACTGTATGAACACACTGCTTTCTTTCCGTCAGCCACACTGAGGACGCATCGTACATCCTGATAAAAAAAAAAACTCAAATGAATCCAACCTCGTTCAAACCTCTTGGTCCCCTTGTCAGTAAAATAAATACCACAACACGCTCACCATCCTCTCCTAAAGACCACCTGTAATCTGACTCTTGTTTCCTCTCTGGGAGTTTAGCCCTGGTGAGGGTGAGGGGGGGGAACTTCACCTCCATCACCAAAAAGAACGTTTTTGAAGTCCTGTCGCGGCACATTTATGGTCGGTACTGTCTGTACTGCGACTGAGGGGCCAAAGGGTTGTGGCTCCCGAAGCGTAGCGGAGCTGTGGCCCCCCCGAAAGCAGTCCTGTAGCTCTGAGAGGGGGGGGGCACGCCCACGCCCAGTCCTAACCCCGCCCCGAGACCCAGCCCCACGCCGGGCCTCAGCATCCCCGCGTAGGGAGACGCTCCGTATGGGAAGCCCCAAAACTCCGTAGGGCCCGTGGTGTCCGGGGGCCGGGAGGACCACCTGCTGAGCGTTCCTCCCCGGGGTCTCGAAGGCGAACTCTGGAGGAGGGCTGCTGGGTTTGGAAGGGGTGGAGGTCAGAGGGTCCATCCCGTGGAGAAGAGGAGGCAGAGAGGAGGAGGAGGAGGAGGAGGTGTAGCCTTCAGGAGGAGCAGAAGAAGAGGTGAGGGCCGACGTGAGGAGGGGCCGGCTCCAGTCGTCTTTAAAGATCTGGACGCTCAGCGTGGAGACGAGCGGGAGGAGGCGGTTGGTGACGTGAGCGAGGACCAGCTGCTCGTTGGCGTCGCGGCGGATACGGACGTGGGCGGAGCCGGCCTGAAACAGAGGGGGAGAGGGGGAGAGAGGGGGAGAGAGGGGGAGAGAGTGAGCACTGGGCAAAAGAGTGGAATCTGATTCAATAATTTCTCTACTCAATTTTTATTGTGTAGTAAAGTGGTTATAGTAATTTACACAAAGTTCCCTATTACAATTCTGATGTGTGAAAGGAAAACTCCAACATGTGCGGACCTGATTCTGCGATATTGTCCATAGTTCATCTGAGAAAACGGCTAACGAGAGAGTGGAATATGTTGATGTAGCTTGCCAAAAAACAAGCAGTTGTCAATTCATGATACTCTCCTAAGGCTTTATTGTGCTTCCTAAAAGAGTCCTGCAGGAATAAGTGTGAAAACCAAGGAAGTGAGGAGGTGTTATAGCACTTTTTGCTCCCTTGTGTCAAAGAAGGTGAGTTTTTTTTTAAACAAAACATGTAGGGATCATTAGTGTGTTTGCCATCGAGATTATTTTCTGCAATAATCCAAAAGGAAACAGAAAAATCTCACGAGGGAATCACGGAGATGCTGCCTTCAGGGTCCACTACAGAAATACGTCTCCATCCACCACGCTATATAAAGTATGGTAATGTTTAGAGTGCTACATCAAATAGAAGGCTTCATCACGTCCCCGCAATCAGACCCAAAAACTCTGACCAAATCACCTTTAATATAAATAAAAAATCAGTTTTTGTTCAGTGATGCTCGCCATGATGCTTCCCCTCAAACAACTTGTTCATCAGTTATCAAAATGATCTCAACAATTATCCCCTAACTTCAAAATCTGACCTTAAAACACCAAACAGAAGCCCTCATTTTGTCCTCGTTTGCCAAATGTACCGTTCTTTTGGGAATGTGCAGACTTCAAAAGGACAGAACACAGACGTGCACAACCACTCACACACACGCCTGCACACACACACACACGCCTGCACACACACAGAGTCAGACAGAGTCCCCGTGGGGCAGAAGTGCAGTCACAGTGTCAAATGAGTTTGGACAGCTGCTCTGTTAGCAGTGGGCCAACAACCAACAGTTGTGTAACTGCAGCAGCATCCGTCACAACAACACGAGCTGCAGGAGGCATCGATAACATCAACATAAACAACCATCAGAGCGATGTAAACACCGGGCGCTGCTCCACCTGCAGGCCGCGGGAGGAACAGCTGATACGTGGACGTTCAATTCTTAGGCGCTGTACGGTTTTTGGACGTTTATTTTGCAGATAAACACAAATAAATAAGAATAGCAACATGTTAAATGCACACATAAACCAGAGAAGGTTCAGTGTTTTGCCAAAAATGCTATTTCCATTATAAGTTAACTCACAGTTTTGCAAAAGTTTGGTTTAATTAGCTAAAGTGGAATCATTAATTTTAGGGTGAAGACTTGGTAAGGGTTAGGGTAAGGTTAAGGTTAAGGTTAGCATGTGTTGGTTATGGTTAAGCTTAGGATAAGTCTCCAGGAAATGCATGTAAGTCAATGTAATGTCCCTGAAGTATGTATACATGGTATGAGTGTGTGGGTGTGTGTGTGTGTGTGTGTGTGTGTGTGTGTGTGTGTGTGTGTGTCCTAGCATTACTATACTTGTGGGGACCTACATCTGTTTACACAGTCACGTGTGGGGACTCGCTCCCTTATGGGGACATAATGGAGGTCCCCATAAGGGGAATCATTAATTTTAGGGTGAAGACTTGGTTACGGTTAGGCATGTGTTGGTTATGGTTAAGGTTAGGATAAGTCTCCAGGAAATGCAAGTAAGTCAATGTAATGTCCCCTGAAGTGATGTATACATGGTGTGTGTGTGTGTGTGTGTGTGTGTGTGTGTGTGTGTGGTGTGTGTGTGTGTGTGTGTGTGTGTGTCAATGCCAGCTGGGCTTGTTAGCAGTCGCTACAATGACGTGCAACACAGACGACGGCTGGACACAGAAAACAGCAACACAGAGTGTTCCTCCAAAAACAAAATGGAGAAATGGAGAGCGAGAATATCTCCGCATGAATGACTTGTTCCTTCTTTTCGTCTGAGTGAACAGATCCCTGCAGATCGTCACCACACAGACAAATAAAAGAGAGGGATGAGAGGGGAAGGAGGGAGGAGAAATCCAGACACAAATACAGAGACGAAGAAAACAAATAACTAAGAGGAGGAATTAGGGAGATAGAGGAAGAGATGAGGGAGATTTCGAATAAATTGGCTAGTGGAGCCTCGCAGATGGGGGTGCTGCAGCCCCCTCAGACCCCACGCAGCAACCAGGAAACACACCAGTAAGCCAGCTCACACTGTCCCTTCCAACAGCAGCGAGCCCCCAACGTCCCTCCAACACGGCCCCAGACCCCACGCAGCATTCTCCTCTGTTTGTCATTACTGGTGTCATTTCCTGGTTGCTATCAAACGCCATTGTAACACATAATCACTGATGTTCCGCTGTAACGGTGGTGGACTCATCAGAACAGAGTGGGCGAGCTGACCAATCAGAGCACAGTGGGCTCACAGGGAGGGGGGGGCAGGAGCTCCAAGGCGTTTAGGACAGAGAGTGAATACACATACTATACAGAGATGCTGTATGAGAAACCAATGTGAGTTTGGAACATTGAACAATGTAAATCCATTCTAGTCGACCTCAACTATGGAATTATGATCAGTAGAAATGGCCATGTCATGGGACCTTTAAGCTAATTAAGAAGAGCTCTGCTGTTTGTTTCACAATTTACTGTACCACACGGTGCTTTACGTTAACTTGCATGTTAAATCCAGATCCTTCACATTCATTTTATTTTCTAACAGCTCTTAGGGTATTTCTAAATTAGCTCTTTTTATTTTACATCAAAATTTTGCTAAAATCGACTTGTCTACTTATCACAAAAAACTGATTCTGATCGTAAATTAAGAGCGACAAGTAAACGGTATAAAAAATCGCCTCGTCTTAATCTTTAGTTGGGAGAAACGTACCAGAGATCCGAAGCCGACGGTCCAGAAGTGCTCGTTTCGAACCTCCAGCACGCCCTCCAGAGTCGACACCTGATTGGACAAAAAGAGGGGAGGATGTTAGGAACTGTGTCTTTATCTGGTGATCAATATATATTTCTTTATATTGCATATATGAGCTTCATGATTGGAGACTAAAGGCTTACACATTTTACAATTTCACAAGAAACATTACATTAATTCCAGGGAAAAGTAAAAAGACAGCAAGCTAAGGCCTTTACACAAAGGAAACTCAGAACTTTAACTAAAAATACAACTTATTAAGATGCATTGTGTTGGTAATAATGTACTCATCACATTAGGTGTAATATAACATGGGCCCTGACATCAGATGTATATCATACAGAGTACAGTATGTTAAAACTCACCTCTCTGAGCAGTTTGTCCAGCTGGCCGATGACGTGTGCCGGCATCGTCTGAAAATGAGAGGAATATATTAATTACCAGGCTTCCTGTCGTGTATTTAAATTGTAATGTGAACACAAAAGTCAGGTTTCTCTCACCTGCAGCAGCACTTTCCCGCTGTAGACGCTCATGGGATACATGGTGCCAAACGTCATGAGCGCGATGGCGATCGCTGACGCCGTGTCCACCGCGTTATAGTTACTGAACACACACACCAAGTCATCAATAAAACACAAATATTAAACAAATCTTTTATAATCACCCCCTTTTCAGAGATTCAAAACAATATACTTTTGCCATGGGAAGTAATGGAGTACAAATACTTTGTTTCTGTACTTAAGTACATGTTTCTGGTATCAGTACTTTACTCCACTACTTATTTTTCTGACGACTTTTTACTTTTACTTCTTACATGTTAGAACACAAACCTGTACTTTCTACTTCTTACATTTTGAACACAAATACCTGTACTTTCTACTTCTTACATTTGAACTCAAATACCTGTACTTTCTACTTCTTACATGTTGAACACAAATACCTGTACTTTCTACTTCTTACATTTTGAACACAAACACCTGTACTTTCTACTTCTTACATTTTGAACACAAACACCTGTACTTTCTACTTCTCACATGTTGAACCCAAATACCTGTACTTTTACTTCTTACATGTTGAACCCAAATACCTGTACTTTCTACTTCTTACATTTTCCAAACAGGCTGGTTCCTTTAGTTTGAATGTGTGTTTGGTGGCGTGATCATTATTATTTAGAGTCATTGCGTGCCTATTGATTGAACACGATCCGTGTATCCATCATTTCCTGGTCTTCTCTAAAGAGAGGGACCAATGAAAACGTTGTCATGTTGCCGTTGTTCAGCATGGAAACATTCATTAGCTAACAATGACATTATTGTTCATTATATAAGGGAGGTCAGGTACTCTTTAAAACAGCTGCTAGTTATGGGTACTTTTTACTGAAGTACATTTCAAAGCCCTCTTTACTTTGACTTGAGTAAAGAAGTTTAGTCAGTACTTCTACTTTCACCAGAGTATTTTTAAACACGAGTATCTGTACTTCTACTTGAGTAAAGGATGTGTTTACTTTTGCCATCTCTGTACATTTGTAATTTCCTGTCCCATCTCTGCCCACTATTCTTGCATTGGAGTTTTTTCACATCACGACACATTTGAAGTTAAGTGCAGATAAAATCCCAACAATTTTAAACAACGATGGAAAACAAGACATCACACAGGCTAGGAAAGCAGAGGTGAATTTTGGGTTATAAAACAGCCACGGAGAGATGATTCCTTACTTGATTTCTATGAGCATGTATGTGATGCAGAGGGAAAGAGCTCCGGCCACGTTGATGAGGACGAAGGGGTTCATGCGAGGAAGAAGAACGCTGCTCAGACCTGGAATAATGCCGCACAAACTGAGGACACAAAAACAAACAGGATTATTATGCATGATCACCTCCAGATTTGAACACTAAATTAAATCCAAATGCTCTCCAGCTTAAAGAAAAGAGAGAAATATTATTATGATCAAAAAGATTTGTATTGTGTTTCGACAGTGCATAGACAGTAGGGCTGCTCGATTATGGCAAAAATCATAATCTCGATTATTTGGGTCAATAATTGATATCACGATTATTAAAATGATTATCCATTTACTTTGAAAACATCCATTTATTGAAAAGAATATGTGAACAGTATATTACCCTGAACTTGAAGTATAATTCAACTGAAAAACCAATTACATTTTTTTTATTAAAAACAAAAAGAAATTAAATAAATAAAAATAATCGTTTTATTTAGATTACGTTGTTTTCATAATCGTTTCAAGCCAAAACGTTAATTGTGATTAAAATACGATTAATTGAGCAGCCCTAATAGACAGTGTTTGTTATTTAGAGATGGAAAGCTAAATGTATGCATACAAATGAGACAGTGGTCTGTCCTGAGAATTACAAAGAACACAACAACGAATAAAGTAATCCGCTACACAGAGAAATAGATCAATAAAATGACTTCTTAGAAACTGAAAAGTCATTTGGGACAATGTCAAAAAACGTTTCAATGAGAAGCAGAATATATCGTTACCATCGCCTTTTGGAAAATGTACCAACTTGCCCTCATGTTTCCACAGAATTGCTCCAAACATCATCCATGAAACCAGCTTATACATCATTTAAAGGGGACCTATCATGCAAAATGCACCTTTGTACGTCTTTTACATGCATATGTGTCCCCGGTGTTCCAGGGAACTCACCAAGTGTCAGAAAACACAACCCTCTCTATTTTCCTCCATACCCAAATCTCTAAAAAAGGGGCTGCAACGGATCTGATAAAACTGATCCAGATTTGAACACTGTCCTGACGTCAGGACGGTGGCGCTACAGCTATTGGGCCAACTCCACCAATCAGGAGGAGACAGCCACGGCCATTGCCGTTCGAAAGCGCTGGAGACGCTGTAGTACATATGCCAGGCCTGTAGGTGGTGCTGTTCTCACAGAATCTGCCCTTGCTAAAACAGGGATAAAAAATGTCAAATTCAGCGAAATGAGGCATGGCTAAAATGCATGATCTGTTTGGTATTTTGAAAAAAAAAAAAGTATAAATATGCCTTATATACAGTAGGTATGGTCCTACACTATATTATTCAAATATAGCATGATAGGTCCACTTTAAGTGGGGCTTGTGTTTCTTGTTTTTGCTGTTATAAATCCACTCAGCGAGCAGGGTATCCTCTCATTAGAGTTGTAACGTTTGAAATGGGTGTTGATTCAACGTAGTAATCATTGCGGAGACTGTAGCTTGTCTTTAACTGTGGCTGTACGGTAACTCTGTTTTTCTATGAGTTCAACAAGAATGTGTAGATTTGTAGTTTCTATGTGGTCATCTCTTTCGTTCTTTTAGTTTAGAACACTTCTGTTTTCAATGCAAATGCTCGGTTTTGTGTATGAATGATTTCAAGACGAAATAATGCTATATAAATGATACTCTTTGTCCACCGCAGTGTCACAATAGAGAGGCGAAGTCCTCCCTTTCCGGGGGAGCTCCATGGGACCTTATTTCGGAAAAAGTATGTATTGAAGTCAATGGAGAGAAAGATTATCTTTCATCCCGTTTGAATTGTGCCACGAATTAAACATATGATGTTTGTCCATTTAAAAGATCATTTTGCAAGTCAAAAAAAAAAATGTGAAGTAACACTTTTTTTGTGTGAAACCGCTCAATGAACTACATCTCCCGTCTCGCACCACACACCAAGACGGCCGTCACGTTGGCACATTTCACTTCTTTCTTTCAGAATGAGGCGGAAAGTATTAAAAGAGGTGAAAATCACTCCAAGTCTGGGCATGTTGAGAGCTGTACATACACACAAGGGGAGTTAGTCGGTTCCTAAGAGCCAGCATGCGGGACCGGGACTCTGGGATTTGTAGTCTTTCTAGTTGCGTATTTTCATAGTCTTATATTTCAACAGTTTTACGACAAACTGTGAATCTTTTTTATATGGAAATGATTTTTAAGATTGATAAATATCATACTGTAATTCGTGGCACAATTCAAACGGGATCGAAAGATAATCTTTCTCTCCCCATTGACTTCAATACATACTTTTTCCGAAATAAGGTCCCATGGGTCGGACGTAGATGGGCGGGACTTCGCCTCTCTCTACCACCAGAAGCAAAAATACAGACAGAAGTTGACGGACATTAAACTAAACATGTTCTCCATCTGCTCCCTCAGCCTCCAGAGCAGCGAGGACGTTGCCTCTCCTCTCTGAGCCCGCCGGCTTCTCTGTGTTTATATTGTTTTTAGGATTAGGCCTTTAACCCGATCACACCGTCATAATGGACTTTGGTGCACTTCAGCTGGAGTTGATGGGATCACTCTTGTTTTGTTTCATGTTCTCTCGGTTTAAGACTGCAGGCTAAGCTCCGACAAAACCTCCACAAACATTCTGCTTCCACAACATAAAGAAATCACTCCTGAACGACTTCCATCTTAAGGTTTTGTAAAAATGCTCTAGACTTGACGGGGGAAATGGGGAAACTCGGACTAAATGATACCAGCGCTCAATGACCTTTGGACTGCCCCCCCCCCCTCCCTCCTTAGGGGAATTCATCCACAAAAAACACACTGGACGCTGCACTAGGTCAGAAACCAGAGGAGACTGTGAAGTCCACCACAGACGGACCACTTTTGGACAAAATGTACTCTCCATTAACCTGTTAGCCCCGAGCCTGTTTTTCAGGTTTCAGGCTCGAAAATGACATGCCCAAAACAAATGGCGACAACTTCACTTCTAAAAGGGTTATATGAATAATTTCTTTTATCAAAGCAAGGTTACATCTGTGAGTTGGATGTAGAAGTGTCAGAATCAATATAGATTTTTCTCAGTAAGTAAATTCAGATGGAACATAGTAAAAAAAGGTAAATTCTTACCTCCGCCTAAAGAAAAAACATTACTTATAGTGAAAACCACCCTTGAATGATGGGATGGTAGACTAAAAGCTTTAGGAATCCAAACTATAACATATAATAAGTACCCTGTATCAAGATTGAGGCAAAACAAGTTAAATTTGACCTTTTTAGAGAGGTTTAGCAAAAAAAAGTTCCAGGCGGAATAAGCTTTCGGCACATTTGAGTATATCTGGTTCCATCAGTGCCATTTGACCTTTTTCAGGTACCAGACTATAAAATGATGTATTACATTGAATTATCACCATAGGTATTCATTCCATTCAAAGAAAACAATTCAAATAAAATAAATTAATACATTTTTTTTTTTTTTTTTTTTTTGGAGAAAAAAAAAAGACCCGCCGACGGGGGCTTTGGGGCTTAACATGCAGCTCATACTGGAATAGCCTCCCAACTGAGATACGGATTGTTTCACTCTCAATAGTTTTAAAGGTCAACTCAAAGAATGGTTAAGAAACAAACAGACGTGCAATCACCGCTAAATGCACTTTAACAATACAGGGGTATCTCCTCTTGCACTTTAGGTATCTCTTGTATCGTCTCTTGCACTTTACATGTCGTAGCTGCTATATTGTGTTACCATGTCATAAATACTTGTGTATGCTGTTCTTGCTCTTTTGCACTTTTTGCATATCATCAGTATTTTGTTTTTGCTACGTTTGTAAAATGTAATTTTCTTAAATGTTTTATGTGAGGGACTGTTACGCTTGACACATTTTAATGTTTTAAGTGTTCATTACTGTGCATTGTCCCTGCCAAAAAACAATGAAATGAAATGAAATGAACTTCGTGGTG
Organism: Trematomus loennbergii; assembly: GCA_012861695.1. Lineage (NCBI taxonomy): Eukaryota > Metazoa > Chordata > Actinopteri > Perciformes > Nototheniidae > Trematomus > Trematomus loennbergii. Next base: position 28,271,490 of record JAAOOA010000016.1, on the reverse strand, counting down.
CTTGGTGGGGATGTCCCTTCTTTTTCTAGGACTCTTAACGCAGGTCAAAGGTCAGATATACTGTATAACAACCAGCCATTTGCTTTTTGAAATGACATGAGCAGGAAAAGGGAACGTTTTTTTTTCTTCTGTTAGTACGCTCTCCAGTGCAAATGTGTGATTTTAATATTGCTTTATATTTAGCTGAAGGAAGTCAGACAGGTATTTACTTGTTAACCTTAACACATGTAAAGCTTAATATCATTGTCTTCAGGGACCTTAACGCTTTTATTTTTAAGTCTCAAGTCTTATCTACAATGTGATGCAATAAAAGATAAAAAAAAAATGTATTTAGTACGGTAGGTTTATTTTTAAACCATTTATTAACTAATTTTACAGAACTATTTCTAGATCCTGTAACATCACAGTGTCAACGTGAATTAAAATGGCATACACTGTGATATTAGATTTTGGCATTATCATCAACCACTACCTACCTAACAGAAATCTGAACAGATGTTCTATCCCATCAATACTTGCCATGTTCATAACAGAGAAAATGACATCTCTATATATATCCTGTCTGAAAAGCTGTGCTAACCAATCAGGTACACAGGTCCCATGTCATGGCCATTTCTACTGATCATAATTCCATTGTTGAGGTCTACTAGAATAGATTTATATTGTGCAATTTTCCAAACTCACATTGGTTTCTCATACAGCATCTCTGTATAGTATGTGTATCACTCTCTGTCCTAAACGGCTTGTTGGAGCTCCTGCCCCCCCCTCCCTGTAAGCCCAGTGTGCTCTGATTGGTCGGGACGTTGCGAGGCTCGCTGCTCAATGATCTGGCTTACTGGTGTGGTTTTCGGGTCGGCGATACAGCGAGAACAAGCGAAACTCATCTGAGCACACACAAACACTCACAACAATAAGTGTGGCTTGATATTGAGTAAGAAAAAGGTTTATAAACGCTGTGAGAATGGGTCTGCGGAGAGCATTTCTCCACGATCCCAACTCGTCTATTACCAACCAGGGAGCTCTATGCAAGTCAATGGGACTCCCTGTGAGTTGAAAATGTACGCTAAAGGTCCTGGTGTGTGAGGAGCTCCGCGGATTGGTCCATTTTGGTTCCGGGAACCGCATGACGTCATGCGGTTCACGGAAGAAACAAATGGAAAAAAGAGAAATGTCCAACGATATGAGTTTGAGTCTTACACCATTTTTTATAGTAAAGTATTTCTACTTTCTTGATCACCCTTTCTGAAACAAATGATGACTTTTTGTCGTCAAGCATTGGGCGGATTCCCCAAACCCCTGAACGCTGTCTGGGTAACACGCAGATTAACGGGTCAGCGAGCGCGGATCGGCCCGATGCTCCGTGTCAGTTTGAATATCCAATATGTCAAATAGCAGCGCTGTGAACACTGTGGCTGCAAGCCTCAAGGTGTGTTATGTTATAATGCTGGGAAAGATAAACAAGGATGTCAACACGGTATTAATGTCAAACCTGTCAGTCAGATTTGCATGTTCAGCACGGCTGGGGTTTAAAGGTCACCTCTGATGCAAAATCCACTTTTTCAGTCTCCTTCTACATCAACATGTGTCCCCTCTTCTTCATGTCTCTTCTACATCAACATGTGTCCCTTTTCATGTCTCTTCTACATCAACATGTGTCCCCTCTTCTTCATGTCTCTTCTACATCAACATGTGTCCCTCTTCTTCATGTCTCTTCTACATCAACATGTGTCCCCTCTTTTCATGTCTCTTCTACATCAACATGTGTCCCCTCTTCTTCATGTCTCTTCTACATCAACATGTGTCCCCTCTTCTTCATGTCTCTTCTACATCAACATGTGTCCCCTCTTCTTCATGTCTCTTCTACATCAACATGTTCCCCTCTTCTTCATGTCTCTTCTACATCAACATGTGTCCCCTCTGTGTAAAGAGACTCTGAAAGTTTCAGGAAAAAAGATCTCTCTCTTTTTGTCCTGATCCATTTATATAAAAACCTGTCTGAAAATGAGCTGATCAGATTTTGGCCACTTTATGATGTCATGATTTTTTGGCTTGTGTAACCATTAGCCAATCACCAACCAAGGTAACCCCCCCCCACCTTATCACCTGAATCTCCTCCTAGAGCCAATGAGTTTTTTAACCAAATATCTCTCATGCGGCTTTCACACCAGCGCTTTTCCCTTTCTAGCTCCTAGCTAGAGCTTTTCTGGTTCAGCTCCGGTTTCCCTTTTGCTCCCGCTCTGTTCACACCGCCCAGCTGCGTCATGACGTCACCGTTTACATCGCTGATTTTCTCCCCAACGGGCTCACAACAACAACAACAACGGGGGACTGCGTCGGGTCGATGATCGTGTTGCTTTTAATCATACGAAGCCTAAATAACGACTTCTCCAACCTTATACTTTTCTCCAGAGTGCCGTGGTTCATTGTTTATTAATGTGTTCAGCGGCATTTACCGACCGCTGCAGTGCGACTGCTCTTCAACGGGAGTTATTCTCCCGTTAGCTCCGGGTTAGCTCACACGGCTCTAAAGTATTCACTGTCTGACTGTCACACAAGCAGCTGATACATATCCCCAGTTCCCCTTAAGTGAATGTGTGTCAGTCTGAATTGACGCTGTTTGGCATCACAACGCTGTTATGAAAGTTTCTCTGGTATAACATGGGTGATGTTAGCATAGCAACCGAAGCTAAACTGACTACTTGCTAAGCCGTTTTCTACAGGCACTTTTTACCGGCGTTTTTTCATTATGATTCTACTTGTGATAGTCGGACATGACAACCTGTGCAGCCCATGTATTGATTCCATCCGATAGCTGCTATAATAACAAACAAAACGTCTGCCTGCTCTCCACAATGATCAATAACAGCGACGGATGGTCAAAGTAAGGTACAAATAAACAGAATCACACGAAGCCTGGTTAGTGTTGCCTGACTTTATAAAGTGGTTTTTTTTTTATAAGTGTGTGGTTGCCTTCTAGTCACTTTGCTCAGCGCTACTGCTTGTAGGCAGGCATGACGAGACTCTTCAGTCGACCCATGTTCAGGGGAGGTGGGTTTAGTTTCCTGCACGCCTCGACGTAAGAGAGACGTAAGCGACGCCGCCTCTTAGCTCCGAAGCTCTTGCTTCTAGACCGACAATTTTTTGGAGCTGGAAGTGAACCGGATTCCGGAGCTAAGAGGCGGCGCCGCTGCGGTGTGAACAGGAAAAACGGTACTTTTCAGGCTCAGCTCCGAGCCGGCGCTGAAAACGCGGTGTGAAAGGGGCATCAGAGGGGCGTGGGGAGGGCTCCTTATTTTCATCTAAAGTAACAGACAGAGAATCAGCACTTTTGAAACAGGGCTGAAACAGAGGGGATTATGGGATGCTGCAATGATCTGTTTGGTGTTTCAGCCAATCAGAGACAGGTTCTGTATATATCTGAGACCTATATATATATTGATGAAAAACAGTATAATAGGGGACCTTAAGCAAAACTGAGGTTAAACTGGAAATAATTGTACTATGTTCGTTGTCTAGCCCTAAACAAGAAATGTTGAATCAGGTTGTGATTCACCACGAGACGCTGTGTTCATATCAAACCAACAGAGTCACTCTCAGTCTCCTAAAAACTGAGAGATGAGTCACAGAAACGCAGCCTCTGGGTTTCCCTGCAGGTTTCAGATGCTTTCATTCCCTGCAGGAGAGTCTGATTATAGCAGAACATAAGGTCTCATGTTTACTCCTGCAGCCTAACATATATTTATTATCACTTATAGCGTTCAAAGGTTGATCTGTAGCATAATCGCTCTAACACGGATAGAGACAGACTGATAGAAAGAGGGGAAATAAAGTGTCTTCCTTTGTTTCACTGAGAGGGTTATCTGTCGGATCATTATTTATTAAATGTAACTTTATTATCACCATACCTTTTTGACCTCCTTGTATTCCTTAGAATTGTTATATTATGTTTTCCTGATGCATGAGTGCAAACGTGTTTTAATGTTTGACCCTGAAGTGAATTTCTTCTTGTGTTTTAATTTGTGATGTGTCGCATGTTGTTAAAAAACCTTGAGCTGCACTTTATGTATGAAAAGGGAAGTACACACAGAGCTCTATTAACATTATTATCTTATTATGGAGAAAAATCTGGTATATAGACGGATATTTAGATGTATTTAGGTATGGGCACTAAAATTACGATCAAGGTTTTAATACAAATTAAAAACAGATAGATTCTCTTCCCTTTCTGCCACGAGCAGTTTCCTAAAATATCTGTCGCATTCTCCCCATTGGCAACTTTCACAGACACACACAGGCTGGTGAGGTCGAGAGCAGCAGGCTTTATATAACCCAGTTGGCCCCCAGACCATGCAGAGGTTAAGTAGGGACGGGCTGTTACAACAGAGAGGGTAACACACACGCATACAAACAAACAGACACAGAAAAATATACTCTTGTATAAGGGCACACAGAGCATGTCTCTCTCACAGACACACACACACACACACACAAAGACTGAAACTAGGCTGGGACGTCCTGTTCACTTCTGTCCTCTCAGCCAATCACAGCTCAGCACAACTCTCCAGGCTGTCGCCCCGAGTAACCTCCACCAACTGAGCTCTCTCTCTCTGTGTGTGTGTGTGTGTGTGTGTGTGTGTGTGGTGTGTGTGTGTGTGTGTGTGTGTGTGTGTGTGTGGGTGTGTGTGTGTGTGGTGTGTGTGTGTGTGTGTGTGTGTGTGTGTGTGTGTGTGTGTGTGTGTGTGTGTGTGGTGTGTGTGTGTGATGTGGGAATACACAGTGGGATGTAATATTCATACAGTCTGCTTCAGAGTCAGAGAGCAGCAGTGAGAAATATGTAAAGGACTCCTGATATATCTTATTAATACCCATACTTATATTACATTTCTCTATACACTTATTTTTTATTTGGTCTTTTATTGCACAATCTTACTTTAACTTCCTACGTTTTTTATACATAGTTTAATTATTTTTTTGATATGTATCTTTTATTTATTTCATTATAATATGGAGCAACTGTTTGAACCTCCCTTTCCCCCTAGATAAATAAGTAATCAGATTCTGACGTGTGGAAAGCTGAATTACTTCAAGGTTTTATCACAAACATATAACTTAACTATGGTATCAGACATGTTTAGACCTTATTGGAGGAAATACAGTTTGCTTATATAGGTACTTTTCCCAGGAATAGTTCCGATAGTTCCTGGGATTTTGCGTTCACACCAAAAAGATCTGGAACTAGAACTTTTTTTTGCGAACCTTTTCCCCCTTTTTAGTGCCTGCTAGAGAGCAGGTACTTTCCTGGGGAGAAAAAGGTTCCAATTTCTGATTGGCTGGGCGTATTGCAAACCACGCCCTGTAAAACTCGGAAACATTTTGTGAAGCCACCATTTTATTTGCTTGCATTAGCATTATTAGCATTAGCATTAGCCCAGCGCACCACGCAGAGAGACTAACTTATGGCAAACAAAAGAAAACATGTGAGCGGTGGAGATGAGGAGGTGTCGGCGTTCTGGTTTGAATATCCAATATGTCAAATGGCAGCGCTGTGAACACTGTGGCTGCAAGCCTCAAGGTGTGTTATGTTATAATGCTGGGAAGATAAACAAGGATGTCAACACGGTATTAATGTCAACCTGTCAGTCAGATTTGCATGTTCAGCACGGCTGGGGTTTAAAGTCCCTATGATGCAAAATCCACTTCTTCATGTCTCTTCTACATCAACATGTGTCCCCTCTTCTTCATGTCTCTTCTACATCAACATGTGTCCCCTCTTCTTCATGTCTCTTCTACATCAACATGTGTCCCCTCTTCTTCATGTCTCTTCTACAACATGTGTCCCCTCTTTGTCATGTCTCTTCTACATCAACATGTGTCCCCTCTTCTTCATGTCTCTTCTACATCAACATGTGTCCCCTCTTCATGTCTCTTCTACATCAACATGTGTCCTCTTCTTCATGTCTCTTCTACATCAACATGTGTCCCCTCTTCTTCATGTCTCCTCTACATCAACATGTGTCCCCTCTTCTTCATGTCTCTTCTACAAACATGTGTCCCCTCTTCTTCATGTCTCTTCTACATCAACATGTGTCCCCTCTTCTTCATGTCTCTTCTACATCAACATGTGTCCCCTCTTCTTCATGTCTCTTCTACATCAACATGTGTCCCCTCTTCTTCATGTCTCTTCTACATCAACATGTGTCCCCTCTTCTTCATGTCTCTTCTACATCAACATGTGTCCCCTCTTCTTCATGTCTCTTCTACATCAACATGTGTCCCCTCTTCTCCATGTCTCTTCTACATCAACATGTGTCCCCTCTTCTTCATGTCTCTTCTACATCAACATGTGTCCCCTCTTTGTCATGTCTCTTCTACATCAACATGTGTCCCCTCTTCTTCATGTCTCTTCTACATCAACATGTGTCCCCTCTTCTTCATGTCTCTTCTACATCAACATGTGTCCCCTCTTCTCCATGTCTCTTCTACATCAACATGTGTCCCCTCTTCTTCATGTCTCTTCTACATCAACATGTGTCCCCTCTTCTTCATGTCTCTTCTTCATCAACATGTGTCCCCTCTGTGTAAAGAGACTCTGAAAGCTTCAGGAACAAAGATTCTCTCTCTTTTTGTCCTGATCCATTTATATAAAAACCTGTCTGAAAATGAGCTGATCAGATTTTGGCCACTTTATGAAGTCATGATTTTTTGGCTAGTGTAACCATTAGCCAATCACCAACAAGGTAACCCCCCCCCCCCCACACCTTATCACCTGAATCTCCTGATATTAGGGTAATGTCTTGTTTTATATTTGTTTTTTGGACTGCAGTTACTTGTAACATGTCTTTGCATATATCAAATGTTAAGTATGTAATAAAGTATTTCCAAGTTTCAATCATATACATGGAGTGTAATAAGGAGTATAACCAGAAAGTCCTGCAATCATTATCAAACGCTTTCTCTCTGACTGACGTCAATCCAAAGGAACCAAAAACCTGACTGCGGTTCTTTGGGGAAACATTTTGCATCAAAGCATTTAAGAGATATTGAATTCTGGTGCAAAGTATCAGCTTCTAACCACAAATATCAGATGTCCAGAGAGTCTCAGTGGTCAGACTTGTAGCTCCCTATAGACAATATTTACAGTCTCAGATCAGCTAGGAAGAATTGTTTCAAGAAAACCACTAAAACTGGAAACCTCTACAACACACCATAAGAAATGTCAAAGAGGTTAATATTGTACTTTATTAAACCTTTAAGATGAAAAACTCCATCGTCAGTTTAAACACAAGTTGTTTTACACCTGAATTAATGTAATAATGTGTGTCTTCTAACACAAAGGAGAAACTGAGAGAAATCCTGTCCAGAGCCAAATGTCCTGGTACCAGTCAGCTATGGATAAAGTGTAGTTTTACCAAAAGATCATCGTAACAGGGCTGCAATAAGTGTAACCTTTAACCCCTGACCTCATGTGAAGAGGGGGAAACTGGGCAGGTGTGTGTTCTCATGTCTCCCCACAATAACACTGATCTTAAAGCTGTTTCTGAGAAACTCAATCAATGAGCCAATGTTTGCTCACACTGACCTGTGACCTCAGAAGAGGCAGTATTAAGTATACTGCTTATGCACTTGAATTTAATAAACATTTAAAACACTTTAACACCAGAGTTTGTTTGTATGTGTGTGTTTATGTATGTAATGTCTAAAATATACATACATGAATACATGTATGTCACGTGACCGTCCTCACGAAGCATCTTTAGGTCACCAATCGACCATTTGAAGAGAATCAGGTACAAAAGACTTGCGCCTTTTCACAGCGACAAGCTAGCGTTAGCTTGTTAGAAGCGAAGCAAAGCATGCATTAATTAATGAAATGGCAGCAAGGCATTTTGGTTTTCTTTCCTGCAATAACTCACTGTTTTAACCAACGTGTAAGGCTAGAAACTGAGCAACACACAAACAGAACATGTTGTATTTTTGATAGAGAAAAAATGGAGGCGCTGTAATGAAATGCAAAACTTCTGTTGAGAAATGTGTTTGTGTGAGTGTGTGTTTGAGTCAGTGTAAGTGGATCCTTCCTGTTCCAACCCGAGACTGAAATCTGCTGATGAATATAGAGAGAGAGAGAGAGAGAGAGAGAGAGAGAGAGAGAGAGAGAGAGAGAGAGAGAGAGAGAGAGAGAGAGAGAGAGAGAGAGAGAGAGAGAGAGAGAGATAGAGATAGAGATAGAGAGAGAGAGAGGATGCAGATGTTCTTACCTTCGACTCAGATCTGCCACATGTTCCTGAAGCCAACTGCTGCTGGCCGCTGCACAGACACAGAGAGAGAGACACGTTTTAACACTTCAACAGTCTGACAGTGGGGTCAGGGTTATGAGTGAAACCTCCTTTACAATTGCAGAAGTTTCTCCACTTCTTTTGGTCATGCATGTGTGTGACTGGGTCTCTTTGGGTGCATAAAACGTCTGCACTCAGTGTCACATTTCTGCAAATTATTCAGTCAAGCATATTCTATTCACACATCACATAGAGCTGTCATTTTGAATTTGGGATGGCAATTTTACATGTTGCAAAAAATGAAGTCAAAACAGACTTTAGCTCTTCTTATGAATACCTTAATGATGACATCAGAAAAATATAAGATTAGGGTACATTTGTGCATCAATTCATTCATTGTTTAGTTAAAAAGTCAGAAAACTGTCACATCTTCAAATAACAGATTTTTTGACAAATAATCCAACACAAGATTTTAACATCTTCCATCTGAAATCACAACCTGAGTCCACATTTTTTTGCCTGTTAACTGAAGTTTTTTTTTAACGTAATCAACACATTAAATAAAAGGTTAATTATTTCAGATCTATGAACTTTCTGAAGATTACAATAAAACTTGTGAGCTTGTTGAGAATATTTTTTTGATGCGTCTCTTAGACTTCTGACCTGAGGTGAGGAGCAGAACATTTTACACTTTGAGACGAGAACAGAAACAGCTTTCTGGTTGAATGCTGCATGAAATATTAAGAGGCAACTGTTTCATTCACAGCTTCAACAACTCTGTCCTCTACAGGGTATATGCAGGAATCCTGAAGTCAAATGTAAAACCTTTTAAGACCTTTTTTAAGACCCTTTCCACACATTTTAAGACCTCATCGCCACTTGGAGTTTTAACCGGTTACATTGGCGACACACTTCACCTCACATTGACTATATACAGTATTGATTGTCTTCCTCCTTATCTTCCAACCATTTGGACGCAGACTTGCATTTCCCCATAACGATGTTGTTTAACAACCGGCGTAAACGGAGCTTCGCGCTATCAAGCAGTGAGCGTGCGATGTCCTGTTCAGATGACGTCAATCCAACGGGATGCCATAAATAAACTACACAGAATCACACTACACACCTACGCAATGATTACATTCAGGCAAACTGTAGAATAAACCCTCTTTGGACAATTTATATACTTATTGAAAACAAGCTATAAAATGTAATACCTTGGAAATGCCGTTTAATACTTTTTAATAGCCTACATTTTCGCTAAATTGATTTACCACTTTTAATACTTTTTAAGACCCCGCGGACACCCTGATGTTTTAAAGTGTGGTTGTAAGTTGTGACCTCCACTGTCATTTGTTTAAATGCATATATATTTAGATTGTTTCCAAAGCTTTACCTTGCTTTCAGACTCCATTGACAAGAACAGTACTTTGACCTCACTGCTGGTCTACCACGACTTAAAGGGGACCTATTAAGCTCATTTCAGGTGGCATATTTTTTATTTTGTGACTCGACTGTGACATGTCTCCAATAAGAGCATTATCACTTCCTATTGGACCCAGACGCCGATTAAACAGTTGAACGAGAGAGGAGCAGGGAGCAGACACCCTCTCCGCCGGGGTGAGGGATAAAAATACTTTTGGGAAGGAGGGGGGGGGCGAGCGGATCACCCACTCCGCTTTAAAAAAGATAAGCGCTCTCGTCCACTGCGCATCCCACCTTTAATGTTCGACGACACTGAGAGACCCGAAGGCTCGGCGTTGGGTCAAAGGCCCTTCACATCTCCTAACCTCAGACCTGTGTGTGTGTGTTTGTGTGTGTGTGTGTGTGGTGTGTGTGTGTGTGTGTGTGTGTGTGGTGTGTGTGTGTGTGTGTGTGTGTGGTGTGTGTGTGTGTGTGGGAGGGGGGTTTGTTTGTTTTGCTAGGAGGATGAGTCAGTCTAACAAACATTTTAATGGAGTGACTTATTTATGATCCGTGTGTACGATGTTCCTGTGTGTGTGTGCGTGTGTGTGTGTGTGTGTGTGTGTCTGTCTGTTGGCATGTCTCTGTGGCCGCTGGCCTCTGGCACACTGCATTACCACTGTCTGGAACATGTTGCATAATGCACTTTTAGTCTCGCTCCGTCAAAGAGAGTGTGTGTATGTGGTGTGTGTGTGTGTGTGTGTGTGTGTGTGTGGTGTGTGTGTGTGTGTTGTGTGTGTGTGTGTGTGTGTGTGTGTGTGTGGTGTGTTGGTGTGTGCAATGAGGGAGAGATATTGTGTGTTTTTGGCAAAGTTAAGTGCCTGTGCGTGTTTATGTGTGTGTAGTTTCATCCCATCCCCATCCCCAAAATGTCAGATGTTAAGTGATGTTGAGACTGCTCCCAACGCAAGAGCAGACAGCTGACACACACACACACTGACACAAACCCTCACACACACACACACACACAGACACACACTGACCTCATTCGTCAGTAGACTGTTCATACAGACACTGAGTCAGCCTAAGAGGAGGAAGAGGAAACAGGTGAGAGGAAGAAGATGGAAGGAAAAGGGGAGAGAAGGAGAGGAGATAAAGGAAATGATGTGCAAATGAGGGGAGAGGAATGAGGCTGAGAAGAAGGAGGAAATAGTTGAACAGATGAGGAAATGGAGAAAGGAAACAAGGGGAGATGAGAAAAGGGGAAGATAAAAGGAGAGGAAATAAATAGGAGGGGAGAGAGGATGAAAGGTGGAGAGAAGGATACAAGTTATAGGAAAGAAATAAGAGAGGGGGAAATAAGAAATGTAAAAACTGGAAGTATATAAGGACATCGAGAGGAGGGGAGGAAAGGGGAGATAAAGAGAGGAGGAAAATGAGGGGAGAGGAAAGGATCAACAAAGGAGGAATTGGGGAGGAGAGGATGACAAGGAAGCAAGGAGATGAGGTAAGAGGAGGAAACATAAGAGGAGAGAAGAGAGGAAGAAATATTGAATGGGGGAAAGAAAAGAGAGGATAGGAAATAGGAGTGAGGAAATGAGAGACAAGGAGGGGAGACGAAAGAAAGAGAGGATAGGACATAGGAGTGAGGAAATGAGAGACAAGGAGGGGAGAGGAAAAGAAAAGAGAGGATAGGAAATAGGAGTGAAGAATGAGAGACAAGAGGGGAGAGGAAAGAAGGAAACGAGAGAGAGGTTGAAATGACTTTCCCAGCACTTAGTACCCCCACACCGGAATAAGTTCCCTGAGGGAAGATTACGCAAATGAGCCGCTGACGTCACTTCTTCTTCTTCTGCTTTGGGTTTACTGGCAGGCCGCAAACCACTTCACGGCGTATACTGCCACCCGGAGTCCCCGGCCGGAAGTCCCAGCAGCTTCTACTGAAGCCTTCCTAGTAAATCGCCAGAACGCCGACACCTACTCATCTCCACCGCTCCCATGTTTTTCTTTTGTGTTGCCATAAGTTATTCTCTCTCCGTTGGTGCGCGGGGCTAATGCTAATGCTAATAATGCTAATAATGCAAATACAATGGCGACTTCACAAACTTTTCGGAGTTTTACGGGGCGTGGTTTGCAATTCGCCCAGCCAATAGAAATTGGTACTTTTTTCTCCCCAGGAAAGTGCCACCTCTCTAGCAGGACTACAAATGGGGGTAAAAGTTTCCCGGCACTAAGTCTCTTTTTGTGTGAATGCAAAATAAGGGGTACTAACGGAACTAAACGGGAAAAGTACGGGGACAAGTGCTCCGGTGTGAACGCGCCTATTAGTTATTAATATGATATAATCAGTTATTAGTCTTAACTGACAAAGACATAAATATATCAGTGTTAAAGTGTGTAGACGCGCTGACATATACATCTTGTTTAATCGGTTCATATCAACTCTATTTATTTTGTCCCTCTGTGCTCTACAAATATCCGAAAAATAATCTTTGGAGAATGATTTGAAAAGCTCATATTGTCATTTTTAAGAACTGTTTTTGGTTGTTCCGATTCCTGCAATTGGGAAGGGACTAACCTCGGATTTATCTACTGACAAAAAAAGGGAGCCAGCATTTCATTTAACTTCAGTAATCCCCCCAAAATGTCCCCAGTGAGGGCGAGGATTACCAAACCCAAAGTGTCCAGAGGGGAAACCCAAAAACCACCAAATCTGTGCTTAAAAAACATGTTTAAAACACAATCAGGTGGGGATGTTTTCTGCAGAGGGACAACGTGTGTTTGGGGAGTTTACCTTCTGAGACGTAGGTGAAGGTTTGTTCCTGACGGACATCAGAGTCAACAGGTTGAAGAATAAAGCCACAAACGTCCCGACAAGGAGACGACCGCTGCAGAAACAGAGAGAGAGAGAGAGAGAGAGAGAGAGAGAGAGAGAGAGAAGAGAGAGAGAGAGAGAGAGAGAGAGAGAGAGTGTGTAAAACTAAATAACTTCAAAAGGCAGTGCGTAATAAATTGTAATAAAAGTATATCGGATCAAATATATTTTCATGCATGTAAAACAGAGAAACTAGTCTTTGGCTTGCATGGGAAATATCTAAAAATCGACCAATAAAGCAAATTACACGGAAACTAAATACACAAAGCAGCTTCATT
>JAAOOA010000016.1:28243660-28253660 GCA_012861695.1 Trematomus loennbergii | reverse complement strand
AACTTACTTGCCATTATATAGATCAAAACACACACATACACATAAACACACATACCATACACGTGTTGTCAGGAAGCATGCCAACAACTTGTCGTGCGTTTGTGTTTGTGCCCCTCCCTTCCCTGAGAACTGACCGCAAAACAACCCCACACGGCCATGCTGTGTGGGGTTGTTTTGCGGTGTGTGTGAGTGTGTGTGTGTGTGTGTGTGTGTGTGTGTGTGAGTGAGTGTGTGAGTGAGTGAGTGTGAGTGAGTGTGACATTCATAAAGCCCTTAAATAATCCTTAATTCAAACACACTCACATTAAATTGCCAGCCAAATTGAGTGCAGATTATTCTCTGATATTCGTCTTTGCACTTGAAGTTAAAATGTTTTAAACTCTAGGGCTGTGCCAATAACTGCAGGTCCTTGAGCAACCACTTCAAAATCTCTCCATTATATTAGGCGCTTTCACACCGGAGTACTTTTCCCCGTACTTTTCCCTTTTAGTTCCGATAGTTCCTGGGATTTTGCGTTCACACCAAAAAGAACTTAGTTCATGAGAACTGTTCCCCCCTTTTTAGTCCCTGCTAGAGAGCAGGTACTTTCCTGGGGAGAAAAAAGTACCAATTTCTGATTGGCTGGGCGGATTGCAAACCACGCCCCGTAAAAACTCGGAAAAGTTGTGTGAAGCCGGCATTGTATTTGCTGGCATTAGCATTAGCATTAGCATTAGCCAAGCGCACCAACGGAGAGAGACTAATTTATGGCAACACAAAAAAAAACATGGGAGCGGTGAGATGAGGAGGTGTCGGCGTTCTGGCGATTTACTCGGAAGGCTTCAGTAGAAGCTGCTGGGAGTCCCAGCAGCTTCTACTGAAGCCAGTCCCCAACTCCGGGGACTTCCGGCCGGGGACTCCGGGTGGCAGTATACGCCGTGAAGTTGTTTGCGGCCTGCCAGTAAACCCAAAGCAGAAGAAGAAGAAGTGACATCAGCGGCTTCATTTGCCTAATCTTCCCTCAGGGATTTATTCCGGTGTGAACACGATCTGCTCTTTAGTTCCATGGGGGCACTAAGTGCTGGGTACTAAGTGCTGGGAACTAGTGCGGCAAAGTACTTGGTGTGAAAGCGGCTTGACCAGTGGCGTCGCCTGGCCTGGGCATCCGGGGCTTTAGCCCCAAATGTTTTTTCTGTAGCCCCGGACAATTCTCCCTCAATAATATAATACATTAACCGTGCTTTACGTGAACCTCATCATGACACAAGAGAGGACGGCAGCACTGTAATTTCCGTGTTCAGTGAATGCAACAGAGGCATGACACCAGACCAATCAGAGAGTTGCATGGAAATAAATGTGTGCTTGTGTCATTCAAGCTCGGCTCTGTGTGTGTGTGTGACTGGCAATAGCGCATTTAGTGTGATAGAGAGAGAGGAGAGGGGGAGAGGGGGAGGGAGGGACCGGTGCCAGCAGGGTCCGTGTTGTTAGCATCTGGTTAGCTAGCTGCACTAACGGACATAAGGAGCTGTTTGTTCCACAACAAGCTGGAGGAGAGTCCTCTCCTCTCAGACTGAGAGACTCAGGTGAGCTAAAGGACTCTCTGAGTGTTTAGATACTTAACTTTAGTCTAAGTTATCTCAGTGGTCTCAAACAGTTTGGTCACAAATTATTCAAAGATTATTTCCGCAGCACACCTTCATATGATCATTATAGTTATTAAAAAAAAGAGAATAAAGGAAAAACAGTTATGAAAACTATATGGCAGTAAAACAAGAATAGAGTTTAAAAGGGGAGTGATTAGTAAAATATCCATAAAGAAAAAGAACATCTGTTTACAGTTCTGCTTCATATGGGTGTTGAGAGAGGTATCCATAGATCTCTTCATTTTGCTCTCAAAGTGCACCAGATTGATGCATTTAACTTAAATATTTAAAAAAAAATCTTCCCCTGCCTATATGCCGTGAGCTGATTATCGAGCCTTCATTGTAACAGTCGCGGGTGTACTGTGTGTGTGCGTGTGGGGAGTGTTGCAGTGAAAAATGCCACTGTAGTGCCGCCGCCACTGTGGGCTAAGCCCCGAATGTTTTCAGGTCCAGGCGACGCCCCTGGGCTTGACCCATGTAAATACACCCATTTTTACAGCAGAAATAAATAAGCTTACAGCCTGGTACAAAAGAAAATGGTCTTTATAGATAATGTTCCACCTTTAGGACAACTATACTGTAATGTGGCTTCTTTAAACTTGAAATAAAACATTTATTTAATGGTTTCAGAACTGAGAGCAACTACTTTTCCAGACCAATTTGAAAAAGCCCATTGAATTTATCGTTGTTCTTTTAGCTAATGTAATTAAATATAGCACTTACTATATCACATTACTGAATAACCATATTTGATATTGTATAAACATTATTATCATTAATATATTTGACAAGAGCATATAAAAAAAAATAGGAATAAGATACCACCTAATATTAGATTATAACTATTAATGCAATAATGTGTTCATTACAGCTAAAGGTGGACAAATACTTCTGGGTAGCTTAACATCTGAAAATACATTATGATTAAGTAGTTGATTATATTTTGTATTAGTATTATGAATCTGGAAAGTTAAAGCAGAGTAAAAAGTACAATAATAACCTCTGATATGTCGTGAAGTAGAAGTATAAAGTAGCAGAAAGTACTGGTTGTATTACAACACAATAACACGTATGGGTTTTGTAGAGGAGAAAATGGACAACAATGGTTTGTCAAACTCTTCAAGGTTGTTGTGTTTGGATAATCTGGGTTATAGTAAATGTTGTGTGTAGTGTTCAGATGTGTGCAGAATGTCCTTGGGTCCAATTATTGCATTTTCTAAATTGTTTGATGAAAAAGCAGAGCCTAGACTGGAGGAAAACATGCACGCTGAGAGGAGCAAAGCACTCATAATGAAGAGAGAAAAAAAAAAAACAGACAAAGAAACAATTGGAAATATTTTGTGTATTGCTTTGGAAATATTAATTCTGTTGTAGAACGTAATTGAAATTTTAATTGAGAGAGACAGAGATGTGGTGAAAAAACAAGACATTGGATCTAAATACTGACTTTAATTATCAAGTGCTTTGTCTGAGTGTGTGTGTCTGAGTGTGTGTGTCTGAGTGTGTGTGTGTCTGTGTCTGTGTGTGTGTGTGTGTGTGTGTGTGTGTGTGTGTTGTGTGTGTGTGTGTGTGTGTGTGTGTGCGTGCGTGCGTGCGTGCGTGCGAGTCTGTGTGTGTGTGTGTGTGTGTGTGTGTGTGTGTGGTGTGTGTGTGTGTGTGTGTGTGCGTGCGTGCGTGTGTGAGACATACACACCTCTCCTTCAGGATGAACAAGGCTCCCAGCTGGATGAGAACAGTGGACGCAAAAACAGCCAAAACCTCCAGTCGATCAAACCTGAAGGGCGAAGGAGACATTGTCATTAAAAACTGGGACAAACAGACCCAACAACTCCCCAGGTGACCTCTGTCTAACGGTGCATTCATGTTCAACTAGGAAGTTTTAAAAAAATCAAAGTTTCCGTCATTGAAAGTTGGGAAAACCTCACCAACATCTACCTCAGAATTTGGGAATACTGTCCAGTGCCAACAGTGTGAAAGTGGTGGTAATTTACAAATAACATAGTAGTGTAGTCAGCATTGTAGCACTTCCTGTTCCCTCGTCTGGAAGTCAATGGTTGTTTGAACGTGTTTTTGTAGATGCCGAAAATAAGGTCTGTGGTTAACACAAGCTGAAGAGATTTTAAAGTTTTGTTCTACGACGTAGTCAGTATATATGAATTTGAAAGTGAAGTGTCTAAATGGGGCGAAGCCTGCGAGCTTTCAGGCAGTCAACTCGAGCCCCAATGATACATTAACACGTGACGCACCTCGTCCCTCTTACAACCAACCAAACACATTCTCCTAAACATGCCGCTCTATTTAAGCTGCCAGGTCTTCCTGCCTCTGCCTCGCTCATGCTGCCACTGCTGTGTTCACTTGCTACTGCTACGTTCATGTTCCTGCTGCTGTGTTTCATGTTGCTGCTGCTCGCCTGCCCCACCACCACCCCAGCTTCCACCACAGCTTCCTCCACAGCTTCCTCCACAGCTTCCACCCCACCACCACCCAGCTTTCACCACAGCTTTCACCACAGCTTCCACCCCAGCTTCCACCCCAGCTTCCACCCCAGCTTCCTCCCCAGCTTCCACCCCAGCTTCCACCCCAGCTTCCACCCCAGCTTCCACCCCAGCTTCCACCCCAGCTTCCACCACAGCTTCCACCTGTAGGCTCGGGGGATAGTTATCTAATCATCACTCAATGTTCTTTGTAAATCTGTGGAGTGATGAGGCCCGAGCCTAGACGCCAAATTCAAACTATATGCTGCTTCTAATAAACATATTAAGAAACACGCGAGTTGTCTGACTGAACTAAGCGTCATTACGCCCAACATTAGCTGCCTTTAGCTTAGCGGTGGTGACAGAAGTCATGTGACCGGCGTAGTTCCTCCATAGCCTAACGTTAGCTTTATAGTTTAAAAGTTTGCATTTACATTTCAATATTCATAAAGTGGTTTGAATCGGTTGAGACGATGAACAAAAACTGTAAGTACCGAAAAATTTTGTTTGCCACCGAACTTTATTTTTTGCAATATTCCAAATCAAATTGAAAAAATCTATCCAAAAAAAAAAGGGTCCAACTGTTTTTAGTACTTGTTATATCTTTAGTATTTGCATTGGAAAAATAGCCCCTTTTTTTGCCTTAAATATTAAGATTTTATAAAAATATTTGTCTGTTGCATTAAGTATTTTAGGAGGTTTTGCACTTTACAAAGTAATGAGAATCTTTTAGGTTAGGGTCTTTTAAAACAATAAGTCTAAAACAATATTTTATTGCAAAAGAACACAAGTTATTGTTGCAATTGTAATAGATTTTGTTTCTGTTTTAACCATGCAAAGCGTTTGAACCGTGTAATTATGAGGTAAGAATAAAGTGTATTATTGAACTTGTTTTTGTTATCAATTCTAGTAGCATGGCAACAATCCAGTCGTTCAAACCTGCAGGGAGAGGGAGACTGGGAAAAACAGACCCAAAAACTCAGAAGACACCCCATTCAAACAACCTCTGTCTAATGGTGCATATACATTTTTAATGGGATGTTAAAATATCTGAGTTGCCAACATTGAAAGTTGGGTAATTTATTGTTTACTGTTGTGATTGCAATACATTTTGTTTCTAACCATGCACAGCATTTTTAAAAGTGTATATACAATTGCTTTAAAAATAAAGTGTATTATTGAACTCTGTTATTATTGTGATCAATACCAGCAGCATGGCAACAACAACATGTGTGTATGTGGCTGATAGGCGGTTGCTACTGTTGCTGAACCCGTGCCCCGGTCAGGAGGTCGTGCTGAGGTCAGGCTGGGGTCGGGTGGAGGTCTGTGCAGGATGAGAGGCTTTGTCTCAGTGAGTGGTCTGCGGGCTGATGGGGGTTAAAGCTGACGCTGACTGTCAGTGATCTGATGGGCCGCAGCGTAATACCTCCACACAGAGCTGCTGTCTACCATGTGACGGCTTTATAGAGACACGTCACTACATACAGGCGGGATTTACAGATACGGAGAAACTATGTAATGGACAGAGGCGGTGTGATTTAAATGTAGTTCAAGGTGTTTTCAAAAGCGCAGGTTCAAGGTCACTTTTGTGCTTCGCTTTAAACAGTTGGTTTGATGTCATAGGTCAAAAGTATCCATAAACTGCTTTAATATAACAATATTATTTACCGCTTTCATGGAGTTCAATCTTCAATGCAGTATGAGAATATTAACCCTTTTGAAAAAACACCTGTCAAGTCCCAATAAGTACATTGCAGGGGATCACAGCATATAGGCTATACTGTACGTGTGTGTGTGTGTGTGTGTGTGTGTCAATTTGTTTTGAAGCGATGAGCCAACGGTCAGTCACCTACAGGTTCATAGGTTAAATATGTTATGTGTAAAAACACACACACACACACACACACACACATGGAACACTGTGTGGGCTAAAGGCCTCCCTGATTCTGGGTCAGAGGTCACTGTGGTTAATCTATCGGGGCGCCACGGAGAAAAGCTGCCGTCTGCTGAACACTGACTCACAACATCACCTGTGTCCCCCTCCTCAACGCAGTTTAACGCAGCAAACTTTAAATCAATAATCTTAATTAAAATGAAGAGCAGAGGAACTACGTGTTTAATATTTGCATTTGAGGACATTTCAAGACAAGGGAGGGTCATGTCAAACTCAAGGCCCGGGGGCCAAATCAGGCCCTTTGGATTTAATTTCGGCCCGCAGGATAATTTCTAATTACTATTAGATCTGGCCCGCCGGTATATTGCACGCACACCTTCACTCCATCCTGAGGGTCTCCTCCTCAGAGCCTGAGCCCAAACATTGATGAACTTGCACCCAAGATGAGATGCCAAGTATCTGGCTTGAACTAGCATCACAGAGCAGCACACTGAGTTTACATGGATGTTTCCTTCTGCACTTTCTTTCTTGAGACAACAGGATGTTTGGTTTCTTCTTTGAGGGAAATAGTTTTTTGAAGCTGTTGTTGGCCTGTGGGAAAATGTAATCATAAGAAATGACTCGGGAAAAGCTGCAGATAGCGCCATAAGAAATGAATGCAACTGATTATGTAATGTTTAATGTTGTTTTTATAGGCAATCATTTAAGCTTTGTTAGTTCCAGGTTTAATATGTGCAATAAGTTCATTTCAATAAGTTTTGCAATAAACATTGAACCAGTCCGGTCCTCCACTAGTACCCATTTTTTATTTTGGGCCACTGTGTATTTGAGTTTGACACCCCTGCTTTAGAGTAATTTATCAAAGGACAATTCTCGGTAAAATTGCAAAGTTATACTACTCAACTTTCTTTCAAGCATACATACATTTTCTGTAATGTTTATATCTGTATGTTGTCATATGTATCTCTTGTTATCTGTATGTAATCAGTTGCTGTGTGTTGGTGTTGTGCTATGTGTTTAACTTTGAGTATATCAACCCCCTTGGGACAAACAATCTAAATATAAAACTAATCTAATCTTTCTTGAGGAAATCCTGGAAAAGCATGTTTTAGCCTTTGATGATAATGGTTATGTTTTGGGGAGAACAAGGTTAGATGCTGCCTCTATCTATTATTGTTCTTCTGTTGTTTCTCTAATTATATGGATCCTCCAACACAATTTCTGGTGCCGCCAAATGTGCTGTATTTTTGTCTGGAAATGAAGCAGGAAATGAAACCCTACTGTCTAAAATTGTAAAAATCTAACCATCTATAGCACGTTTAGGTGCTTCAACCAACCTCCTACAAAGTAACGTGCCTATACAACTAAACCGTTTTCTTAATTCTGAGGGTAACCGGATTACAGTCACTCACTTGTTGGTTATGTAGGCAACAAAACGTCATTGTTAATGTAAGTAAAAGGCTTAAAGTAAGCCACACACAATATAACCCCCCACCTCCCCACCCTCACACAGGAGTATTATGGGAGCCAAGTGAAGCTGAAAAGCAGATTTCCACTCGATCACCACCTCAAAGTCAGAGGTCACCTGTAACTGTGCGTGTGTGTGTGTGTGTGTGTGTGTGTGTGTGTGTGTGTGTGTCAGCAGTGAATGACAGAACATAAACAAACACAGATGAAGCTTCGACTGTAAATCTACTGATACAGATATGCATGATCTCAAAAGAGCCCACTGGACAATGACCAGTTTCCCTTGTTGTAAATGTAATAGCTATGAGATCCAGTAAGTCTATGTTTCATTTAAAACTACCAAAGAGAACAAGTTTAACTTCATTTGAAAACACCACAATGCTAATGTTTAACTGAGGAACAGATATCCTATAGATATTTAGTTGAATACCCCAAATTTAAAGAGTTTATTCCACTCCTGCAGCAGAAATGTAACCAGCTTGATTGTTTGATCACATCATCCATCTTTGTCTTGGTTAAAAAGTGAATTTTACCCAAATAAAAACCTGTACAAGAGAAACTGACAGTAAGTCTAAGAAGTTATTTCCAAATTTCCCGGAGCTGTATATACTTCAGAAGACATAAATGGTGGACTCACCCAAAGGAGTAGACCTGACTGGGTTTCTTCATGGAGACCCAGGAACTGATGAGACAGGTGATCAAACTGAGGGGGGGGGAGAGAGGGAGGGTCAGTGACAGACAACAGGCAGACAGTGAAAACAGCCAGGGTCGACTAAAGTACCTTTTATTTATTCATTATTATCTCAGATTAATGCATTTTTTCATGAGGGGAATTGTTCCCA
Organism: Trematomus loennbergii; assembly: GCA_012861695.1. Lineage (NCBI taxonomy): Eukaryota > Metazoa > Chordata > Actinopteri > Perciformes > Nototheniidae > Trematomus > Trematomus loennbergii. Next base: position 28,245,361 of record JAAOOA010000016.1, on the reverse strand, counting down.
TTGAAACAGCTGATTGTTACTTCTCATCTCTTTGTGATTTTATTTATTTACACTTCAATATTAACCATGCATGTGTAAACAGTATTTTCATAATTAACGCAATCGTCAAACAGATAATCAAGCGATTTTTGGTCCATAAAATGTTTTACAAAATAATTAAAAATTGCCGTAACAATGTCCTTGGTCCAGAAAAAACTAAAATGATTACAGGGGTAGACATTAAGGGTAACATTCGTATCACCGGCCCCACCATTGTAACCACTGGCCCAAAAGCATTCGTCCAAGAAATCGACTCATAATGAAGAAAATTAACACATTTGTTGCAATAGTAATTTAAACACAAACTACATTACTACTTGTACTACAACATTTTAATCATCAGTTCTTCCTCATTTTCCTCAATTGTTCATATTTGGTTTATTAAAATTATTATATTGTGGTCATTGTTAAAGAAAAAAAGGAGGGTGACATTTCTGCTATGAGTATTATTATTAGTATAATGCGCTTTCTGCCTTCCTGTCATTAGGAGTCAGACATGTAATGGCTATGTAATAGATTAGATTAGAACCTTCATTTTCCTAAACTGCTGGGACATTTCCCTGAAGCCAATATATATATTTTCTACTCTTCACGTACTTGTCAGCATAGGTCGGCATTGATGTACAGAGCCGACAAAAGACCTTGTTTATATCATCATATTGAAGCCAACTCCATCGATCAAGCTGGCTGAAACTTTCTCTCCCTCTTCTTCTCCTACTCCCTGTCACTCTCCTTTAACTCCTCCGGTGACATTCTTTTTTTGAAGATTGTTTTTTGCCCGGCGCTTGGCTGGTTACCGCTGGTATTAAAAACATTTTGGCGAATGGTTGTTTTCACCCAACAACGACAACCACCTCACGAAACGCTATGTTGTAGCGTTAATGAACGAAACAATTTAACAAAAAAACACAGGACCATTTATTTATTTTTGAAAGCAATATTTTTAGTGGTCCGAGCTGGCAAGTGGAAAGTACGTTATGCTGGCCCGGGGTGTCTAAATAGTGCTTCCGGGCCAGCAGATTAGCTTTTATTATCGTTAAAAACACAATGAGACATGTTTAATTGGTCCAAATAAAACACAAATTCATTTTTACTATCAAAATACAACAGGAAATCCTAACATGTTATAAGATGGCCAAAGGAATGGCACTTTTTTGGAAAGAGATTATTTATTTCTTTAAGGGCTTGTTATTTTTCTGGACAAACAATGTGAACAAAGCTGACGATAACACACGTTACAGATGACTCACCTGAACAGGTCGAAGATGGTGAGGTATGTGTAGGCAGTTAAGGCTGTAATGACAAAACAAAAACATTACAAATCAAACACAAGTCAATGTAAAGCATTGTTGTTCTTGTAACCAAAAGAACAAAGTAAAATATGTATATGGAATAGGGCTGTGCAATTAATCGTATTTTGATCTCGATTACGATTTTGGCTTGCAACGATTACGAAAACAACGTAATCGAAATAAAACGATTATTATTTTTATTAAAAAAAATAAAATTACATCCTTTTCTTTTTTTTTTTTTTTGGTTTTTCAGTTGAATTATACTTAAAGTTCAACTGTTAAAAACATACTGTTCACATTTTTGTTTCAATAAATGGATGTTTTCAAAGTAAATGGATAATCGTTTTTAATAATCGTGATATCAATTATT
>JAAOOA010000016.1:28226160-28238660 GCA_012861695.1 Trematomus loennbergii | reverse complement strand
ACAGGTAGTGCCATACAAGGTGCCACCTGCTCAAGGAAACTAACATTCACACCCACACACACACACACACACACGGAACAACAAGGGGTTAAGTATCTTGCCCAAGGATACATCAACCCACTGCAAGGCTGCAACTTTTAAACAAGTACAAAATAAATGAGAGAACATCTTGAGATTGGATCTAATTTGGGGGATCCATTTCCCACTTCCTTCACCCTTACATCTGGCGCACTTGTTCAGACCACAGCCATTTTTAAACTTGACCTTCATGTTCTTAATACACATCTGCAAAACTCTTATCTCAGACTTCAACTTGTAATACTGTCTTTTCTCTTATGTTTTTAGCTTATATGTTTTTGTAACTATGATCTTGGTATATTTCTTGAAGCACTTGAGTCTACACCTGTCAGATGCTATATAAATAAACATATACATTGATTAATGGTTACGTTTGAGATGCCAAATCTGGCGAGAGATGCAGAATCTCAAAATCAAACTTAATTTTGATCTCAACTTCGTGCACAAATTTGTACACGGACAGAAATATAAAGGTGGCAAAGTCCTAAAACTTGCTATAGTAAGTGAGTAAGTGTCTCGAGGAGCACCTTGTGTCATGATGACACCCACACACATCTCACAAGATAAAAGCAAACATCAGGGCTGCTGTCACAGAGGGTAAAGATCCCAAAAAGTTTTTAAGCTGGGCTAAGGTGAGGAAAAGTTAGCGTACAAGAAGCTAGAACGAACACACACCCACACACACACACACACACACACACACACACACACACACACACACACACACACACACACACACACACACACACACCACACACACACACACACACACACACACACACACACACACACACACACCACACACACACACACACACACACACACACACACACACACACACACACACGTCAGCTCTTGTGCTGCATATGTAAACTAAAAGCTTCCATCGAACGCTTCAACTACTGCGGTGAGAAACTCCCTGGGGAGGAGGAAGATGAGGAGGAGGGGAAGGATTGCCAAACGCTGACACTGACCAATGAGCGAGAAACATGAGACTGAACCTAAGGGACACACACACACAGAAAATGACACACCCGAGACATACACACAAAGTCACTTAGAGCATGAACACAAAACGAGTGACCGCAACTGTGTTTATTAACATGCCAACACACACACAAACACACACGTTACCAACTATAGCTTATAATGGCTCATTTGAGGTGAGCAAGTCTATTGAGCCCATTCATTAGGAGTTATTGAGTCATATTAGACATTTGTAGTGCACATACGATTGCAGCACTTTTAATTGCTAACTTTTAAAACACTTCAGAGAGGAGGCGTATAATATTAGCGTGGCCATGTAACGGTCTTAAATCGCACCTAAACAAAAACAAGCATGTCTACAATCCACACACACACACACACACACACACACACACACACACACACACACACACACACACACACACCACACACACACACACACACACACACAACACACACACACACCCACACACACACACACACACACACACACACCACACACACACACACACACACACACACACACACACACACACACACCACACACACACACCACACACACACACACACACACACACACACACGACAAGCAGCTTCTGTCGATATGAAACCAGAGTCAAGCAGATCCTTATGTCTCAACGTGGGATTTGAGAAGCAGCTGGCAGTGATACGTTAAACCAAAAACACAACGCTATCTCCCCCAAATCCCCCCTCTTTATGCCCCCTGTGCCCTGACCCTGTAACCCCCCCCCCCACCTCCCCTGCTGATAATCAATGAAACATCATCTGTTAAAACAAAACTGCCATTAGGTAAAGTAAGTGGCAATATGTTCAGGGTCCTTCAGATTCTAGGAGCTGGTGATGAGTCAATTATTATCACTTCATTTTAGGAATTAACTGATTTATTTTTAACCTTCTTATGCCCGAGAAATGATTATTATATAAGAGATGCAACTGACAGGCAGCTCATTAATAGAGTGACAGTTTTCATATTCTGTAATATTTTTGAAAGTAATTTGTATAATTTGTTGGGGGGGGGATTTTTACAATTATCTCTTTTCAATAAATGTTGAAGTTTAGGACTATACTACGCTAAAGTTATCGTAAATCCTTGGATCACACGAGTCTGATCAATCCTATACAGCCACAACTTGAATCTAATCTACTAAATATATATAATGTGTATGTTTATTTCTCCCCAGGCTGTACGCAAATCAGAAATGTTTGACTCCAAATTGTATTTTACAATATGAAGATTCGACTAGATTGCAAAGACACGGTGTATATGAAATATAATATTTATGTTTTAGAGCTTATTTTTAGAGCCGTTTCAGTTTCTCAAATGTGAGGATGTGCTGCCGATAGTTAGAAATGTGATTTGTCTGGGTTTTGGACTGTTGGTTTCACAAATACAGACAGATTTTTGGACCAAAGGAATTCATAAAATGATTGTCGCTTTAAATGTTGGAGCAGATTCACCGACATCATCAGTGTGTTCAGATGATCGAGACATACTGAGAGAAAAAGCAGATGTGGTGTCTGTTTGGGGAGTAAGAGGACACACACACACACACACACACACACACCACACACACACACACACACACACACACACACACACACACACACACACACAACACACACACACACACACACCACACACACACACACACACACACCACACACACCACACACACACACACACACACACACACACACACACACCACACACACACCACACACACACACACACACACACACACACACACACACACCACACCCACACACACACACACACACACACACACACACACACACACACACCACACACAACTGTGTGTGCTGGCTGTACTAAAGGCCCTGGGACGGACTACTTCACCAGCTGTGTTCTGACACACAGGAACACGAGGGCCTGGGGATAACACACACACACTCATACACACATATACACACACACACGGCTCAGATCAGAAACAAACAAACAAACTAATGGATATGCACACAAACACTGCATCGATGCACAACACAACAACATGGACAAAAATGACCAAAAAAATCAAGTGTCTGTGTTATTATATACTCACAGATGTACTAACAGTTTGGCAATAAGTGTGTTTTTTATGATGGTTTATTGTGATATTTTCAAGACAAACAAGTTGTGTAGTCCTTGCTGTCCATCGTCTATTCTTATGTCCCAAAAAAAGAGACATGTGATTCTATTATTTTGTCCCCTTCATTCAAAGCAGTGAGTGTAAGAATACAAAAATATGAGAAAAATATAGATCTGTAAAAATAAAATGCAATATTCTCCATCAATTTCGGAAAACAATGATTGCCAATCTTTCAAGTGCAAACACACACACACACACACACGTCCCTGCTCCTACAGCACACACTCTTTCTCTTATCAGTGGTTCTATCATATCTGATGAGGAGGAGGAGGAGGAGGAGGTGAGTTATTCGTCTGTGGAGCAGACACTTGACCTGGTTTCTCAGTGATAACAGCTGGAGACACACACACACACACAATCATACACAAACAAACAGGCGAATGGATAAGCACATTACACAATCACACATTATTTTTGATGTTTTTATTAAAGTAACAAATATGTATAGACTAAAAGATTAACCGAGGAGAATGTTTGCAGATGTATTGATAATGAAAGTAATTTATTATATGAAGATGGATACGACGGAAGGTTCAGGGAAAGTGAATATTGTAGTCTTAGTTATGTGTTTATTGTACAGACCACATTTGGAGTTTGAATTTACACATAATGTCACAACGCAACAGGATTGTTAAGTAGTGTCTCTTGTTTCTCCCGTATTTATTACCAGTCAAAAGCCCACTGTGTAAAAGCACTTACAGACTTAAAGTGAAAAATTAGATTAAAATGCATGCACACGCACTCACGCACACGCACACACACACACACACACACACACACATTGGGGCAGAGTCGTTCCAACAGATGCGAGGAGTGGAGGCAACAGGAGGGACGACTCAGGTGAGGGGAGACAGACAGAGGTGAGAGTCAAGAGACTGAGTGAGGGGTGTGTGTGTGTGTGTGTGTGTGTGTGTGTGTGTGTGTGTGTGGTTGTGTGTGTGTGTGTGTGTGTGTGTGGACAAAGAGGAAGAGATGTGTAGAAAAAATAGAGGAAATAAATGTGCAGAAACACGATGCTTAAGTGCTACAGAGCGTGTGTGTGTGAACGTGTGTGTGTGTGTGTGTGTGTGTGTGTGTGTGTGTGTGTGTGTGTGTGTGTGTGTGTGTGTGTTAGGCCTGGTGAGACAAAAGGCTGATGTCTTTACTTTGTAAAAGGCTGAAAGCTGATCCAGTTGTCCACTGCACAATTTGATACCTTTTTAGGACCTGCACGACTGCAAACACACACACACACACACACTTCAGTAGAATCATCATCAGCTTATGTTTCAGCAAAAGTGCAACAACGACTCTGCTTAAACAGCAACCACACTCTCACACACACAGTTCTCCAGTTGATCAGGATTAATAGGAAAAGTCCACTGACGCACATGAAAGGGCTGAGACAGTAGGACTGTGTGTGCTAACAGAACGTTAAGCGATCGTTGGAGAAGTAAAAATGCCTTAAAAAAAGTTTAAAGATGGTGGAATTCAAATCTAGAAAATTGGTTTGAAATGGAGGTCATCTGACAATCGTTATTTGAGCAATGTAATGAGTCAATATGAAATAACAATAAAAACATGGGATTGTACCTTTAGTGAACGCTGTCACATCATTGAGAAAAGATACGGTCTTTGAAAATAAATCAAAAAATATTATTGTCAATTAATTACTATCGTAAAATGCAACTAACCCTAGAACATGCAATAACCAATTATCTTGCAGGTCTGAAATCTGCCAAAAATGTGTATAATAAAAAGAGAATCTTCATAATTAGGTCCACTGTGAACTAATGTGTGGATCTTAGAAAACATGTATCCACACATGCTCTGTAGCACTTAAGCATCTGTGCATCTACACACACACACACACACACACACACCACACACACACACACACACACACACACAACACACACACACACACACACACACACACACACACACCACACACACACACACACACACACCACACACACACACACACACACACACACACACACACACACACACACACACACACACACACACACACCACACAACACACACACCACCAGGTACAGTGGGTCTGGATAAGCTGCCCTCTGAACTCTTCTTTCTGCAGCTTCGCAGGTTGACTAAGGGCTAACCGCCTCACTGCACCAGCATGCATGAGTCTATAGCGCCATATGTGTGTGTGTATTTATATGTTTGTTAAGCCGTTAGTCATGAGTCATGAGCTAATGGGGCCAGAGCTGTGTGTGTGTGTGTGCTGCCATGCATGTGTTCCTTCAGCAGCATGTGCTGTACATACATACGAAGCTCTGGAACATGGTATTAGACTTGCAGGGGGGGGGGGGGGGTCAGCGGGAAATGTGTATGTGTGGGAACAAACTTCTATGTAGGTTACGCTTCATTTAGAGTCAAGCGGAAATGCACTGGAGGCGCTGGATGCACATACAGTCCAACAGATACATACAGAGAGCTGCACTGGGATATAATATACACACAGCGGGGGACACACCCTGTGCAGACGTCAGGGTGGGCGCTGATGGCTCTCAGTGAATGAGAATAAATGAGTGGGGTCAATTACTGAGCAGACAGTCAGACCATCTCAAGAAACATACAGAACCACGGCTGCTGATATGATGGTATTTACGTTGAGACAACAGGAGTCTAAAGCTGGAAAAAGAGTCTTCCTGCCACTTCCCGTTACCTCGTCTGGAAGTCAATGAGTTTTGATAGGAGCTTTTGGTTTGGTTTAGGAGCTTGAAATAAGGTATACGGTTGACACAATCTGAAGGATTGAAAAGGCTGATATCTACAACATAAAACTACGTCAGTAAAGGGTAAATGGATTTCATTGAATAGAGCTTTATGCAAGGTGCCCCTGCCAAGGAAGTTAACGTTCACACACCGTTGGCAATCTGGAGCAACTTGGGGTTAAGTATCTTGCCCAAGGACACAGCGACAGACTCTGTTGGGGATAGGATAGAACCACAGCCTTCTGATTGAAACCCGACCGCACTACCTTACAGCCTCAATCAAACATTTTCTAGGAGTTTTTAAGCTTCCTCTATTACATTTTTTATATTCACTGTTGTAGTCTTATTTTTTGTAACAAAGAAGCTGAAAGTAATAGGAAACGTGTCCGACTGTACCCTTCGGGTGTACAGCAAACACCTGCAATGATTTTGAGGGCACTAAAATAAAAAGGTAACTAATATTACCATTATTACTAACACCGCAGAGCATGTGTATGAAACCTGTGTGGCCATCATCAAATCTGAACTCCATCCATGAATCATCAGGTAAAAGTAATATGGACTGGTGAGTGTGCTGATGCTGTGATTGGAGGAGGCTGTAAACCTGAGCAGGAGTCTGACTGACAGAACTGAGCCGCTGTCTGCTCCTGTAGTTCTCCTCATGGCCGAGTATCGACGGCGGTGTCGCCTTCCCCCCGTTTGTTCGATACCTCTGTCCTCCGCTTCCTGTCTGCACGACACCCGACGCCACCACTGTGTGTATATGTGTGTATGTGTGACAGTGTGTGTGTGTCTTATGCTGCAGTATTTGCAGGCAGAGCGGGGGTAAGGTTGCTTGTTGTTCTTTCGTGGCCATTTTCCTGAGTGATGGAATCCCTGAGAGGATTTAATGTTGGTGGCAGACACGAGCCTCGCTGACCATAAACACTGCGTCTCACTGCACAATGTATCACTGTACATCTGTATGCAGACAGTAATGGTGCATTTCCACTGCAGGGCCTCGCACGGCTTAGTACGGTATAGTTAGGCCAGGCTCACTTTATGCTGCGTTTCCATTACAGTTTAGTACCTGGGGCAGTAACTATAGTAACGCAGTGTAGGCGGAGCCGTGACGTCATCTTCAATGCGAAACACAAAACCAACACAGCCGTTAGCTGTTAGCACTCAGAGCTCACAGCTCCTCATATCTGTTCAGAAACTAGACAAAAGTTAAACATACAAACCACAGACTGCCTGTGTCATGGTGAATACAGTCGCTGCTTTATTTATGTCTGTATAGGCCGTTGTTGTGAGTGTGGACGGTCGGAGCATATACTGCGTTAGCTTAGCCAATCTCCATTCAGAAAACACGCATTTTAAAAGGTTTTTCCCTGCCGTCTGTCTGCAGACTTGTCAAAGCATTAATTCATGGTTTTTACTAACCGGTATCAGTATGTTGTTACTTCGGCATCATTTTGAAACGTGTATTACAATTAAATCACGGTCAAATATGTTCATTTTGTTGTAGTTGTAGCCCCCTTGCCAGCGATTCTCTCTCTAGTTTAGCATACTCAGCCCGTGTTGGCCCGGAAAGAACCTGGATTTTGGAGAGCCAGAAAAACTGTGAAAAGTACCCGTTAGCCAGAACTACCCCTAGTGGAAACGCAACACCAAAAACGGGCCGGGTTTGGCACGGCACGCTTAAACCGTGCTACGCGCTGCAGTGGAAATGCACCATAACACAGACAGGTAGCACTGACATAAGGCAGCTGTAAACTCAGACTTAAAGGTCCCATGTCATGGCCATTTCTACTGATCATAATTCCATTGTTGAGGTCTACTAGAATAGATTTAAATTGTGCAATTTTCCAAACTCACATTGGTTTCTCATACAGCATCTCTGTATAGTATGTGTATTCACTCTCTGTCCTAAACGGCTTGTTGGAGCTCCTGCCCCCCCTCCCTGTGAGCCCAGTGTGCTCTGATTGGTCGGGACGTTGCGAGGCTCGCTGCTGCGAGGAGCGGACAGGTTCCGGGTCGGCGATACAGCGAGACAGAGCGAAACTCATCCTGAGCACACACAAACACTCACAGCCGATGTAAAAACAATAATGTGGCTTGATATTGAGAAAGAAAAAGGTTTATAACGCTGTGAGAATGGGTCTGCGGAGAGCATTTCTCCGATCCCAACTCGTCTATTACCAACCAGGGAGCTCTATGCAAGTCAATGGGACTCCCTGTTAGTTAGCCAAGGGACCCTGGTGTGTGAGGTGCTCCGCAGATTGGTCCATTTGGGCCAATCCGGTCATTTGTTGTTGATTAGGTGTTCACACGTCACTGTACCCAGGAAGCAAACAATGGAAAATGAGAAATCTCCAAAGAGGTGTTCTGGGGCAGCATAGACAGGTCTTTCTGTGTTAGAGTTTTACTCCTACAGGGTGTACTTTGAGGGTTTTGACTCTGCAGACCGTTTACATGCAGAAAAACCTTCATAACACACAAGGGGACGGGTAATAACCGGAAAAGCATGACATGGGACCTTTAAGACGAAAGGGTTCCAATTCTGATATTCTTTGCACCTAAGTCGCTCGGATACGCCTTTCCTCAGGGAGATTGGTCGTCTAAAGTCTGTCTTTTTCAGCAAGACTTTGGGGGAGAGCCGCCGACAGGTCTTATTAAAGGTTGACTGACATTGTTCAAATTTGGATGGTTCCGTCAGGCCATTGTCAAGATTCCACATCCAAACATACCTCTGTGCTCCACAAAAAGCTCGGATGCTCGTCTTTGTTATCCTGTTCTTACGCAGCCTTCCATTCAACGTATTAATTAAACCCTAAACACTGACTTAAGTAACCTCCATACTTTTACTGTATGAAGTCTGTTGAAGTTAACTCTCTAAACCTCCACCTGGAACACACTGTATTTCTGAATCTAAGACACCATGTGTTCTGCACGTTTTAACCTACAGGGTTCTTACACCTTTTCCAAAGTCAAATTCAAGCACTTTTCAAGCATTTTCAAGGTGCATTTTCAAGCTTTTCAAGCATCTTACAGCTGTTGTAAATTACATATTTATATACACATACTTATACTCAAATGATTATTTCCCTACCTCACATTAAATCAGATGTTCTTTATGCTATAAACAACCAAATGTGTGTTTCATAATAGCATTCTACATGAGGATGAAAAATTAAAATTTTAGAAAAGAAAACTAAGTTTAATATTTCAAAATGAGTGACCCATCTGTACGTAGACTGGGCATCGCATATAACCTGGCTGAGCCAATATAAAACAATCAGCCAAATAACTTTTCAATATATTATTGATTACTATTTTTGAGGTACTTTTAGGTTGGCAGTAAACACAAGTCAGAGTTAAATGGTGTACTTTACTCCACTACATGTATTAATACCTTTAGTTACTTTACAGATGTGGATGAATGATGTGAAATATAATCAAGTGTTAAATCAGACTTTAGTTCCACCTGGAGTAAATTCACAAGCTACTCTGTAGTATACAAAGTCATTCAAACTAGCTGCACCTTTACCAGCTTTGAGAACACTTTCATGATCAATCATTATAAAACATATCATATACAATTATTAGGGATGCTCCGATCGCCAATTTTGGAGCCGATCGCCGGAATCAGTATCGGTCGATACCGATCGCTATTTTATTGTCATTTTCGGACACTTAAAATACTGCCAGACTAGTGAAGCCATTTTGCGAGCTTGTTTTGCCGCGCACAGAGAAAAGTGTCATGTATTTTACATGCAACGATAGCCTAATCTAAAATGCTCTTACGGCGTACCTTTCGTGTGGTGTGTGGCGTCAGCGCAGACTCTCGCATCGTTATTGTTGCACACTTTGCAGGAGGCTACTCTTGGGCTTCGCTTGACCCTCGTCTTAGCCATGGCTTGTATTGTCTTCTGCTAGCCAACGCTCGTTGAAACGGCAACCTCCTGGCATACTGTCATCTATCACTCTCATCAGAATGCCCAGGTCACACACGTAACAAAAACACTTGCCGGTCACGCACATTGCGCGGGAAGGCCGGGGCGGAGCTGTTTTATGTAAAAGCGAAGCAATTAAGCGCGCTCAGACTTCTTTATTTTCTTTTAATCTAAAAAGCGAAGTAAAGCATTTACAAATTCAAGCACTTTTCAAACCTTGAAAACACCTCGTACAATTTCAAGCATTTTCAAGGATTTCCAGCACCCGTACGCACCCTGAACCTATTAATCAGCAGTTCTCACGCTGCCGTGCAGACCTACAGTCACTGCTTGCTGAATGCATGTTTAAATATGGATGTGTGTGTGAGTGGTGTTTTAGCGTCCTAAATATAAGCTTGCACATTGTCCAGAGTAGCGCATGTGGACAGCTCAGCTGAGGCAGAGAAATGGTTTTAAGTGCTGCTGCTGCTGCTGCTCACACTGACCCCCGATAACACAACAAAAACCAACACTGATAGTTTCGAGTGTCACTGCAAACATTATGTCATGCAATGTAATTACAATATTTAAAAACAAAACTCTTAATGCCTTATGGTCTAAAACGTTCACAGGACACTAAAACTCTCCATCAACTATAGCACATTAATAGTCAACATGAATGAATGTATATACAGTATGTGTTTATTGACTTTACACTTCTGTTATATCTATGACGCTTCTCGTTCATGAGTTTTTAATTTGCTCTTGGACCGCCTTGATAAATGTACTGTTAAAATGTTATGAATTTGTACAACTCCTTTGCTCCCGTAGGCATGTCTATGGTAAAGACTGTATGTAAGTCGCTTTGGATAAAAGTGTCAGAACAATAATGTAACAATGTAATAAAAAGGGTGCACAACAATTCTCAAGTGAGATAAAAAGTGCAAGAAATTAAAAATAATTTAATTAAAAGAGGATTTGAATATCATCTTAATCCTAATTATGATCATCATCATCAGTAATAATAACATTGAACTCACTAAGTTAATATCTTGAATTAAGCGATGAATTTAAGAACAATATTGTTATTACTGATAGAAATAAAGTGCAAAACTTCAAGACTAATATCAGAGTTGTTGATGATCCATCTTTAAATGTTCCAGATGTGGCTGTATATACTTGGGGAGAGGAAACGAGCCTTTCAATATGACAGATGCGTTCTCTGTTGTAGAGCCAGAGGGTGAAAACAGACGCTGTGAAGGACTCTGTTTCTTCAACATGCCCTTTAAAGTGCCATATTTTGACTGATGTGCCCCCCCTCACACACACACCATCAACAGGATCCATCTGGACCCCTGTGGTGAGACAACACTAACACCACACTTCCTAAAGAGTTCAGTGTGCCCAAGCTGCTGCGACACACACACACACACACACACACACACACACACACACAACACACACACACACACACCACACACACACACACACACACACACACACACACACACACACACACACACACACACCACACACAACACACACACACACACACACCACACACACACACACACAACACACACACACACACACACACACACACACACACACACACACACACCACCACACACACACACACACACACACACAACACACACACACACACACACACACACACACACACACACACACACACACACACACACACACACACCACACACACACACCCACACACACACACACGTTGAAGTGTGTAACTGTCCATCTGTGATGGCTGTGTGTAGACAGGTATCCCGCTGTTAATGTCTGTCTCCGAGACTAAAAGTGTGGTTTTTTTTTTGTCCGTGTCAGTTTGCATGTGTCTATCTGCATCTCCCTCTGTCACTGTGTTTGTTTGTAATGTGTGTGTGAGAGTGTGAGTGTGTGTGTGTGGGTGTGTGTGTGTCTGTGCTCACCCATGCTGTTGGTGGAGCTGCACCACATCAGCAGACAGCCGGTACACAGCAGGTTGAGAGCCCCGAACAGCAGGATCCTCCACGACTGCAAAACGACAAGCAAGCAAACAAACACACCGTTAAGAGGACAACGAAGAAGAAGAAAAAGAAGACAACCAAAAACAAGAAGATTTTGACAATTGATCGTTTTAGTCATTTTTAAACCAAAAAGTAGTGAAACAATTCTAAAATATTTGATTCTCCAAGAGGATTTCCTGCTTTTCTTCGTCATACATTATTGTAAACTTTTACTAATAATATTTGTGGGTATTTGTACATATGATAAAACAAAACAGGACATGTGAGGAGGTCACGTTTGGCTCTGTGACGTTCTGATGCCGATAATGAAAATATAATTAATTGCACCACTAGTCCCAGTATGGGCCAAGCTCCAAAAAACACTGGACCCTACACTTCCCATAATGCATCTCAAAAGCATCTTTACTTTGACCCTTATTTAAACTGCAGTGTGTAATGCTGTTAAATTCGTCCGCCAGTCCAAACATAGCGGGACACTCTGGCAGGAGACCAGCCGCCTCTAATCTCAATCTGAATCTAAACCTACAAACAGAGCAGAGCTGCGGAGAGTTTCCTGCCCTGTGGCCGACCTACTGTGCCGAGGGCGGGGGGGGG
>JAAOOA010000016.1:28138660-28223660 GCA_012861695.1 Trematomus loennbergii | reverse complement strand
AGCCGTGGTGGGGAGCGCCGAGTGCTGTGAAATCTACAATTACTGTGGTGTGCTGTGTTATGACAGCGCTTGGGCGTCTGGTGACAGCACTAGCCAGCGACAGGCATGGGAGACCCTCAGAGAGTGTGTGTGTGTGTGTGTGTGTGTGTGTGTGTGTGTGTGTGTGTGTGTGTGTGTGTGTGTCCGTGTGTGCAAACAGAGAGACAGCATTGGCCCAAAACATGCCCATCCCCCCCTGCACGTACACTCGTCGCCTGGAGGGGAGTGCTGTGTTTTTAAACCCCGGCGATGTGCTGCCCCCGTCTGTCCGTCTGCGGCGGCGCCCGGCTGTCCCGCGGCAGAACGGCGTGCCAACATGTCGAAGTTACATGTGACATTGGAGTGACAGAGCGGCAGCGCCTCAGTCACCAGGTACTGTACTAAATAAGGAGCCAGGCCGGATTACATCATAGTGGAGCGCCGTGGATCGCCGTGCCACGCGGCCGGATCATTTGGCAGCGCCAGAGAAATGTGTGTCAGGGTGGTGAGCAGAGGCGTGACTCATGTCAGCCTCTGAGGAAAAGTGGAGCAAGAAGGAGAGGTCAGTTTTTTCATAACAGGCTGGGGTTGTGGTTAACAGTCTTTGTCTTTTAGGAAGGTTCGTAACGGAGTAAATTAAACCGGAAGTAGTGGGTCAGCCATGATGAGAGCTGCTCGGATCGCTATATAATAAGGAAAGGAGCTGTAATGCTTCCTTTGTTATCACCTTTTGCATAGGGTAAACAGGAGCATCCTTCACAAGAAGAAAGGAGATAATTATGTCCCACAATTCCTTGCAGCCGACAAACGCAGATCATGTAATTAAGGCTGCCTAATAAATATTGTACCACTTATGCCGTGAGTTGCTAATGTGCTTATATGTTGGGAACAATATGTTAAAGCAAAAAGCGTTAAGCTAATTAGTGTACGATGATGAAATTGTCCCATATATAGCCCACATGAAGCAACACGATAAGAGCGCACATGGCAAAGTATCTACGGTTTTTAGTAGTTCATCTCGAGAAATTGTAGTTTTCCCGCAGCAGACTGACATCAATAACATCCACTGGTGCATCGTAAATAAATGTCCCTGTGTAACTGCAGTCAGACTCCCATATCCTGATAAATTGTCCTATAAAAAGACAGAAGCTCTAGGTGCAGGGGTGGGGGGTGGTGTGTGGGACTTTTTGCCCAAAGTGAATCCTGCAGTTTCTCTTTTCAGTACCAAAAAACACCCTCCTCAGTTTGTAGTCTGTGTCTCCAGGGTTGTGGCGTTCCTTTCTTAAAATAAACCCACTTGCATAATGAATCGGCGGCCTGTTCACGCGGACAGAGGTTTTCCGACTGCTGCATCAGGACGAGATGACGCCTCTCACTCTCAGGCCCCGCGGACATGTCTTTCCTCTGCTGCTTCATCAGAACATTTTGTTACTGTGGCCGATGAGCTCAAGCACAAATGCCCGCTACTATAAAACACGTGCTATGGCAGACATGGTGAATGAAGTACATTGTGATTCTCAGTGCTGTTTTGAAAATGTGTTTATCCACAGTATCTGACAACCGTTTAGAGAGGCCCGATTAGGCTTTTGGGATGTCCCTTTCCTGTAGTGTGTGAAAAATGTTTTGTGAATGTAAATGCAAAATCCCTGTGTTTCCTCCAGAGGGAGTTTCTCTCCCACACACTCCCCCCTTACTACACCTCCATTGGACTCCTGTGTTTACATCTGCAACATAATGACATCACTATGTATCAATCGCACTTCTATTGGCTAGCGCTCTAACACATTGTATGTGATAGGCTAAGGAGCGGGACATCTCTAAGCGGTTGACCAATCACAACAGAGCCGGCTAGCTAACCAATCAGAGCAGACTGGGCTCTGGTTTCAGACAGAGGGTGAAAAGAGGTGCTGCAGCACAGACAGTATGAGAAAAATAAAGAGCTTTTTCAACATTAAAGCATGGAGACATGTAGAGACACTACATACTGATATACACCTGAACATCAGCAGGAGAGGACTCTTTAAAGTAGAGACTCTACATACTGATATACACCTGAACATCATCAGGAGAGGACTCTTTAAAGTAGAGACACTACATACTGATATACACCTGAACATCAGCAGGAGAGGACTCTTTCAAGTAGAGACACTACATACTGATATACACCTGAACATCAGCAGGAGAGGACTCTTTAAAGTAGAGACACTACATACTGATATACACCTGAACATCAGCAGGAGAGGACTCTTTCAAGTGGAGACACTACATACTGATATACACCTGAACATCAGCAGGAGAGGACTCTTTAAAGTAGAGACACTACATACTGATATACACCTGAACATCAGCAGGAGAGGACTCTTTAAAGTAGAGACACTACATACTGATATACACCTGAACATCAGCAGGAGAGGACTCTTTCAAGTGGAGACACTACATACTGATATACACCTGAACATCAGCAGGAGAGGACTCTTTAAAGTAGAGACACTACATACTGATATACACCTGAACATCAGCAGGAGAGGACTCTTTAAAGTAGAGACACTACATACTGATATACACCTGAACATCAGCAGGAGAGGACTCTTTAAAGTAGAGACACTACATACTGATATACACCTGAACATCAGCAGGAGAGGACTCTTTAAAGTAGAGACACTACATACTGATATACACCTGAACATCAGCAGGAGAGGACTCTTTAAAGTAGAGACACTACATACTGATATACACCTGAACATCAGCAGGAGAGGACTCTTTAAAGTAGAGACACTACATACTGATATACACCTGAACATCAGCAGGAGAGGACTCTTTAAAGTAGAGACACTACATACTGATATACACCTGAACATCAGCAGGAGAGGACTCTTTCAAGTAGAGACACTACATACTGATATACACCTGAACATCAGCAGGAGAGGACTCTTTAAAGTAGAGACACTACATACTGATATACACCTGAACATCAGCAGGAGAGGACTCTTTAAAGTAGAGACACTACATACTGATATACACCTGAACATCAGCAGGAGAGGACTCTTTCAAGTAGAGACACTACATACTGATATACACCTGAACATCAGCAGGAGAGGACTCTTTAAAGTAGAGACACTACATGCTGATATACACCTGAACATCAGCAGGAGAGGACTCTTTAAAGTAGAGACACTACATACTGATATACACCTGAACATCAGCAGGAGAGGACTCTTTAAAGTAGAGACACTACATACTGATATACACCTGAACATGAGCAGGAGAGGACTCTTTAAAGTAGAGACACTAAATACTGATATACACCTGAACATCAGCAGGAGAGGACTCTTTAAAGTAGAGACACTACATACTGATATACACCTGAACATCAGCAGGAGAGGACTCTTTAAAGTAGAGACACTACATACTGATATACACCTGAACATCAACAGGAGAGGACTCTTTAAAGTAGAGACACTACATACTGATATACACCTGAACATCAGCAGGAGAGGACTCTTTCAAGTAGAGACACTACATACTGATATACACCTGAACATCAGCAGGTGAGGACTCTTTAAAGTAGAGACACTACATACTGATATACACCTGAACATCAGCAGGAGAGGACTCTTTAAAGTAGAGACACTACATACTGATATACACCTGAACATCAGGAGGAGAGGACTCTTTAAAGTAGAGACACTACATACTGATATACACCTGAACATCAGCAGGAGAGGACTCTTTAAAGTAGAGACACTACATACTGATATACACCTGAACATCAGCAGGTGAGGACTCTTTAAAGTAGAGACACTACATACTGATATACACCTGAACATCAGCAGGAGAGGACTCTTTCAAGTAGAGACACTACATACTGATATACACCTGAACATCAGCAGGAGAGAACTCTTTAAAGTAGAGACACTACATACTGATATACACCTAAACATCAGCAGGAGAGGACTCTTTAAAGTAGAGACACTACATACTGATATACACCTAAACATCAGCAGGAGAGGACTCTTTAAAGTAGAGACACTACATACTGATATACACCTGAACATCAGCAGGAGAGGACTCTTTAAAGTAGAGACACTACATACTGATATACACCTGAACATCAGCAGGAGAGGACTCTTTCAAGTAGAGACACTACATACTGATATACACCTGAACATCAGCAGGAGAGAACTCTTTAAAGTAGAGACACTACATACTGATATACACCTGAACATCAGCAGGAGAGGACTCTTTAAAGTAGAGACACTACATACTGATATACACCTGAACATCAGCAGGAGAGGACTCTTTAAAGTAGAGACACTACATACTGATATACACCTGAACATCAGCAGGAGAGGACTCTTTAAAGTAGAGACACTACATACTGATATACACCTGAACATCAGCAGGAGAGGACTCTTTAAAGTAGAGACACTACATACTGATATACACCTGAACATCAGCAGGAGAGGACTCTTTCAAGTAGAGACACTACATACTGATATTAACCTAACAATGAGTTTAAAGACATAAAAAGATAAAAGTTTCTTTCTGAGATACATCTTAGCCACTTTAAGGCATGAACAGATTTCTAATAACATAATTTTGATGAACAGAGGTAAGTGTTAGGGTTTTATCAATGCAAGCAGAGGAACTTTAGACCATCGAAGGAATCAGTATGCCTCAAAATAAATAGGTCATACCAGAGGTGGGGACTCGAGTCACATGACTTGACTCGAGTCAGACTCGAGTCGCATATTTTTTGACTTGAGACTTGCTTGACTAACATTGATAAAAGACTTGACTTGACTTGGTATTCATGACTTGAGACTTGACTTAAGCTTGAGACAGATGACTTGAAAGGACTTGACTGTTTAAAATTAAATATTTGCGTTTGTTTTTGTAGTGAGATATTACGTTTAGTTTTTTCGAAAAACGTGATTGGGTGATTATAGCGCCATGCGCGCAAACCTGGCAACCCACTAGACGGCAGGAGTCAGTTAACATGGCAGCGGCTAGCGTTACTCCAAATAGTGAAGTTTGGATTCAAGGATTATGTTGTCGATGACGCTAATAAGAAGAGAACAGCGGTATGCAGGGTCTGCAGCATAAAGATCAGTGACACGACCACCACAACATCCAACTTCATTCGTCACTACAAAAAAACCCACAGAGAAAGGTGCGTGAATGTGTTGTGTTAGCTAGAAAGCTAACGTTAAGTTTAAGCTACGTTAGACTTGGTTTCAAATCGATTAAGCATTGCAAAGAGAAGACAAAACGGTAAATGAACACTAGAACCGCCAAGGGATTCATTTGACTAACCCTGATACTGACGGGCTGTCAGGAGAGGGAGAGAGAGAGAGGAAAAGAGATGCCTCGTTTATTTCCCCTGTGTTATCAGAAGTTACTGTAAACTGTTGAATAATGTAGTTCATCTACTTTTAGTAGTTTGTTTAAATGTTTTAATTATGTTGTTTTTGTTTGTAGAAGTGCATCATTCCTTGATTTATTGTAAAATGAATCTGAACTTTTTGATCTGTTATGATGATAAACTGAAGCAATTTCTAAATTAACCCAATTAAGTGAGTTTTAAATCGTCCTACTTAGTTTATAAGGAAATTATGAAGAGGAACAAATTAAATGATTTGAAAATGATATCTATGTAGGTGCTGACGCTGTTGGCGGTTCTAGTGTTAACAGAATTTAAATTAAATATGTGTAATGGCAAATGCCATATATGATTTTCTTACCTGGAATTCTGCCTTTTTGAACAGACTTTTTGATGAGTCCTAGCTATATTGTCTGCAGTTCTAGGGTTAATAATCTATATGATTGGTCTAAATTAGATTTCAAATGATTAACTGTGTATGTAATGAAGATCATAGTGTGGGTTAAATCCATTTTCATAACCACTGTCTTTTAACTGATTTAAATGCGGAAACTGGGCTTATTCATCAGAATTTCGTATGACTTGACTTGACTTGCTTGACCTGAGCAATGACTTGACTTGACTTGCTGACTGCAATGACTTGACTTGACTTGCTTGACTCTCACCACAGTGACTTGGGACTTGCTTGATACTTGTAGGTCAAGACTTGAGACTTGCTCATGACTTGCACATGTAGGACTTACTCCCACCTCTGGGTCATACAATGTGTAGTCAGACCACATTTAAAAGTGTTCATTCATGGTGTTGCAAAAAAAAAAAGAAAGGGAAAAGTTATATCCTGCGCAGGTTCTCACTTCCACATCAGACCAGTGAAGGGGGCATACTCTAATTATCAGTTTTGAAATGTGACAATAAGCGGGTGTCAGATTTCACTACAATCAACACTTTGTCTGATGCCTAGTGAGGCCTCTGGTATCTCATAATAGTTTAATGAGAGAAAACACTGACTACATCTGACATCTGGCATGAAACAGCCAGATTCAAAGATTTCAGCATGAAGTATCATCTAGTGTTACAGTAAGCTGCTGTATCAGCCTGTAAAAACTCCTGTATCAGTCAAATTGTACCTGGTGTGGACAGGACTGTGATTTATTTCCTAACACTAAAGGTAAGAGGAGACGAGGGGCTGAGGAAGCACGTCTCAACTTTTGCCGGTTTGAACTATGTTTGGTCCCTAAGCCGCGTACGACACCGTGTAATCCAATCCAAGGCTCTAAGGGGAAGCAAGACCCCCCCCCACCAGCATGTACTCAAATGCGGCTTTCACACCAGCGCTTTTCCCTTTCTAGCTCCTAGCTAGAGCTTTTCTGGTTCAGCTCCGGTTTGCCTTTTCAGCTCCCACTCTGTTCACACCGCCCAGCTGCCGCTGCTGCGTCATGCCGTCACCGTTTACATCGCTGATTTTCTCCCCAACGGCGCTCACAACAACGGGGGACTGCGTCGGGTCGATGATCGTGTTGCTTTTAATCATACGAAGCAAGATTAAATTAAATAACGACTTCTCCAACCTTATACTTTTCTCCAGAGTGCCGTGGTTCATTGTTTATTAATGTGTTTCAGCGGCATTTACCGACCGCTGCAGTGCTGACTGCTCTTCAACGGGAGTGTATTCTCCCGTTAGCTCCGGGTTAGCTCACACGGCTCTAAAGTATTCACTGTCTGACTGTCACACAAGCAGCTGATACATATCCCCAGTTCCCCTTAAGTGAATGTGTGTCAGTCTGAATTGACGCTGTTTGGCATCACAACGCTGTTATGAAAGTTTCTCTGGTATAACATGGGTGATGTTAGCATAGCAACCGAAGCTAAACTGACTACTTGCTAAGCCGTTTTCTACAGGCACATTTTACCGGCGTATTTTTCATTATGATTCTACTTGTGATAGTCGGACATGACAACCTGTGCAGCCCATGTATTGATTCCATCCATAGCTGCTATAATAACAAACAAAACGTCTGCCTGCTCTCCACAATGATCAATAACAGCGAACAGATGGTCAAAGTAAGTTTTCCCTGCACGCCTCGACGTAAGAGAGACGTAAGAGAGACGTAAGCGACGCCGCGTCATAGCTCCGAAGCTCTTGCCTCTGGACCGACAATTTTTTGGAGCTGGAAGTGAACCGCATTCCGGAGCTATGACGCGGCGCCGCTTACGTCACACACACACACGGATTGGTCCATTTGGGTATAGTCACATCACTGTACCCCGAAAGAAAAAGAGAATCTCCAAAGGCGTTCTGGGGCAGCATAGACAGGTCTTTTCTGTGTTAGAGTTTTACTCGCTACAGGGTGTACTTTGAGGGTTTGTGACTCTGCAGACCGTTTACAGAAAAACCTTCATAACACACAAGGGGACTGGTAATAACCAGAAAAGCATGACATGGGACCTTTAAACATGATTTTAGCCGTTTTAGTTCCTCTTTCAGGTGAAAGTATCTCTACATAGCCAAGAATTACATGGAGACTTTTTAAGATTTAGGAATACAATTTTGTGTGTTGCATTTTCAAGGGAAAACACATTTACTTTACCTTGCTGAGCAACACTTCCTCCATTAAATGAGTCCATGTCGAGCACCCTTTCACCCAAAAATGCTATCAAATCATAAATAAGCTCTCTAATTTCACAACAAGATCTGATGTCTGCCGCACTCTAAATAATGACTGACCCCGAAATTATTGTAGTTTTATAAATTGAGAAAAACAAAAATATCAGATGTCTGCAAAACTTTCTATGGAGGTCTTGTGTTCTTTTACCAGTCACTGGAATAAAATACATGAACCCAAGAGAAGCAGAGCTGATGTTGGATTAACAAAACTGTCTACATTTGAGAGGAGAATTACGTTAACGCAACATTATGGATCATACGTTTGGAGATAATGTTTAATGTTTTTTTCATCTGATGTCCTCTTGCTGCTCTGCCTCAACTCTCATTGCATGGGGAGTGTTGGGAAAATACTGAATGTTCCTTCTATATCAGAGTAGCACGTGATAAGAGAGTCCTGTGTACGTAGCCGGATGTATGACTAAATGGATGACGCTCATGAGACACTGTGTTGAAGTTATGATAGCTATGTTCCTAACCCCTAGATTCCACCGGGTCCGTCTGCGTCGCGTTACGGCCGCGCCGCGGCGTTCGCAAAGATCGCGGCCATTCTAGTCAATGGGTGCTATTCCACCAGACGCGCCGCGTTACGGCTCAGAAGCGTCCCAGAAGCGTCTCGGCGCTGGGCTCCGCTAAAAATAGGATGCAAGTCTATTTTTGACGCGAGGCGTTGCATAGCGCCGGGCAGGAAGTGGACCGGTCAGAGCATCCAGTCAATCCCCAAAATAAACTAATTTTGCAGACCCTATCCCTCCGTAGTCTTTCAAGTAGGAGGAGAAATGCCAGCGTTCTCCTCCGGTTTACAGGCACTGTGTAAATTATATATAGAATAATTATGATGATGAAAGCATTTTTTTACCACTAAAATACAGCAACACATCTTTGATTCATGTCGTTTATAACTGGAATATTACAGTTATTATTAACTTTGTCTGTACAAAGTAGCCTGTCCAGGAAATATGCCCAAATCAACAACAACTGCGAGCCGGCACGCAAGACGCTCCGCTTCTGAAATGCTTCTGAAACGCTCCTGAAATGCGCCCGTAGGGTATGACGACGGAGGAGGCCGGACCAAAACCGCGGGGCAGCCGTGACACGGCGCAGACGGACCCGGTGGGTTAGACTGGCATGATGACACAGAATCTAGAGAGATAGACATATGACTGTCATGTGCAGGCCTTAGCTAATCTGAACTAATGTCAGAATACTGCTTTGAACCGGTATTCTTGCATCTTGTTGACTGTAACTCCCTCTCTTGTATATAAGCATCTGAAGGACACTGTTCTGGGAACTATTTGTCCCATGCAACTTCTGTGTGTGATAATGAATACATGTATCCTGATATTGAAGATCAAGCCGGTGACGAGTGTGGGGGAAACTTCTGAAGCAATTGGAGTCAGGACTCAAAGAGACACACGATGGAGAGCTGGAGCTTTGACGGCAAACACTGACGGTTTATTTGGAGCTTCGGCCGGAGAATTCACAAGACATGTCACGGGCCACGATCTGACCACACGGTTGAGATGCCACAATCAACTCTGAAGAACTCTACCCCAGACCCGTGTATTTAACTAGTTCTGAGAGAATAATCCACATTGTGCATAACGAGATAGAATCATAACATCTCTATCAGCTGACGCCGACAGGCAGGAACAGGGAGACAACACACTGAGAGCACAGCAGCCAAGGTTACAGGTGCGTGTGCTCAGTCAGGCCAGTATGAACTGATCAACTGGGTCAAAGTTATGGGCCTTGGAAAATATTTCCCCAACAACGAGTGATATTTTTCTAACAGGGAGTTTACCGATTGACAGGAAGCCTAACTTGTTGCTAAAGTAGCTCAAAGCTAAAATGCAGATTATTCAGAAATAAAGAGTATAGCTCGTGGCTGATGGTGTTTTACTGTGAGGGCTTTCACTGGAACATAGTGACCTGATAGCGAAATGGGATTACAGGAGGTGTTTGGGTCCGACTGTGTGTGTGAGCTTAGAGCACAATGGGATTATAAAGTGCAGACTCTCCAGACGCTCACTACTGCAGAGTGAAATATGAGGGTTTTTTTTTATAATAATAACCAGGTTACTTATATAAAAATGTTTTTAAAAAGTGAATTTAGAATTTCACAATGCATTGAATCACACACACACTTACCCGTCTGTCTGAAGTCACCAGTCTGAATTCTTGCTGGAGTTTTGCACAGATGGATCTGTGCGTCTTCCTGAATGGATGAATGGTGCCCTGCAAATGAAAACAAAATGAGTATGAAATATTGAAACTAACTTTTTATTGTGATTTGATAAAAGCTATAGTGTGCAGACAGATATTGGCTAAAACAATTGTACGGTTGTCAGGAATAGCATTTAAATGAGTTTGAGTACAATCAAGTTGGTTGAACTGTGAAAGGAAAGCAGAGGAGCTAAAGAGTGAGCTGCACTGCCACCATGTGGTGAGTCACTGTATAAAAAGGAACTTTCTTTTTTCCACAAATGTTTTATGGAACCTCCAAAGTCACTCAAATGTGGTTTTATATTTCTCACACACAATCAGGGTTTAAAATGAACTTTTTTGTCCACTACACAAATGTTTTGTGAATATATAATTTTACCAGCCACTCCATTTTGATATTTTACATAGTTTATTGGGTGGTAAATGGTGCTTATTTTGAAGCCTGTGCACAATATTAACATTTGTCAAGATGTGTTATTATCTTGAGTTACAATCACTTTAATACAGGGGTGTCAAACTCAAATACACAGTGGGCCAACATTAAAAAATGGGTACTAGTCGAGGGCCGGACTGGTTCAATGTTTATTGCAAAACTTATAGAAATGAACTTATTGCACATATTAAACCTGGAACTAACAACATTAAACATTAAATAATCAGTTGCATTCATTTCTTATGGCACTATCTGCAGCTTTTCCCAGAGTCATTTCTTATGATTACATTTCTCCACAGGCCAACAACAGCTTCAACAAAACTATTTCCCTCAAAGAGAAAACCAAACATGCCCTGTTGTCGTGAGAGAAAAAAAAAAGGAAACATCCATTGAAACTCAGTTTGCGGGCCGAAATTAAATCCACCAAGGGCCTGATTTGGCCCCCGGGCCTTGAGTTTGAGACATGTGCTTTAATACAAATACAACTTTTATATTATTAATAAAAGTACTACGACTAGTTTGAGAAAGTTGTATTTTTTTTTA
Organism: Trematomus loennbergii; assembly: GCA_012861695.1. Lineage (NCBI taxonomy): Eukaryota > Metazoa > Chordata > Actinopteri > Perciformes > Nototheniidae > Trematomus > Trematomus loennbergii. Next base: position 28,212,395 of record JAAOOA010000016.1, on the reverse strand, counting down.
GAACTGCTCAAACTTTGCTTACCAAATGTTAAAGACATTAACCCTTTGGAGTCGACCGTCACGCCGGCGTGATCAGATCACATGACCTGTTCAAGCCTGTGCCGCATAAAAACAACAGTCCGGTGTCGTGTGTTTCTGTCGAAAGTACTGGCTTGAAACTATATGCCAGTCTTTGTTTCATGCAAAAAGACCCAGTAAACACGGAGATACGATGACATAAAGTTAATACAAATATATTTCAAAAGTATGAAAAATGGAAGCACATATTTTAATATCTTCGCCGTATTTGATCATTTTACGAAACGGAAAATACTGGAAACTGTAGATCCTGCTCAACAGGATGTATGTGTGTGTGTGTTTCCGTCGAAAGTACTGGCTTGAAACTTTGGGTGTTTCTCAATCGCGAGTACGCTTGCTTGGTAGCACATGTCTGCCGAGCATCTTGCTTTAGAAGCGAGTCAAGAATACTTCCTGGCATTCGGAAAACGAAGTGTGGAACACGCTAGCAAGTGTGCAGGTGTGCGTCATATGAGAGGCCCCGCCTTACATCTTCCGCCACAGATTTGGGGAAATTGGTCCGTGCGCAAAGCATTGTGGGGATTTTAAGACCGCGAAATCTACTCATGTGCAGCCTCGAAATTTCTCCAAACGGAGTACGCCGGGCTCGGTAGATTTCCAAGTATACTAGAGATTGGAACAGTACTTCGGCGGCACTCGATGACGTAGTATGCTTGAAATAGTGGCTCTGAAGCAGCTTTACTCGCGATTGAGAAACACCCTATATGCCAGTCTTTGTTTCATGCAAAAAGACCCAGTAAACACGGAGATACGATGACATAAAGTTAATACAAATATATTTCAAAAGTATGAAAAATGGAAGCACATATTTTAATATCTTCGCCGTATTTGATCATTTTACGAAACGGAAAATACTGGAAACTGTAGATCCTGCTCAACAGGATGTATTTACCAGGGAGGGGGTGAGGTAATCAGGTAAACGGAGTGATATGTAACGAGACGAAAAGAGACGAAGAGGACGACGGGAACCGAAGAGAGACGGCAGGGAATGGAGAGAGACGAAGATATACGAAGACAGGCGGCGGGCGGCGGGAGACGAAGAGAGACGGCGGGAGACGAAGAGAGACGGCGGGAGACGAAGAGAGACGGCGATTGAAGTAAAGTGACAGACAAACATTGAGAATTTAGATATAGTTAGATAGATTTAGAGTTTTGAAGATTCAACTATGATGAAGAGAACTCTGAACGTGAGTCAAGCTATAAGCTTGTTTTTTGACATGGAGGAGGAGGAGGAGGAGGAGGAGGAGCCTGTGATGGTGCCCTCTGTTGACAGAAACTGCTTTGAAGCGTGGCACAGATAAGACAGAAAAAACTGATTTTTGTACATAATGTGTATATATATATATATATTTGTATTATATTTATAATAACACTTTTGCCGTATCAGAATGAAATCCAATGTACATTATTTAAGCTTTTAAATGTTTTGTTGTGCCTACTGTGTCACTGTTGACAGAACTTGAGAAATGAGGAAAAAACGCCTATGGATACACCTGTTATTTGTTCATAAAATGTGTATATAGGTTCATGCTACCTCAATCAAACTTTCACATTATCATAGTGACATCCCATGTATATATTTCCAGCTTTCAAATGGTTTCGTTGTGCATGTTTGTGTTACCTATATAAAAAATAATATCATTTTCTAAATCTGTTTTTACATTTTTTTGTGATTTTGGGTCCAAAATGTTCATATAGTATCTCAAAATGAAAAAAAAATATCTACAGGTTATATAGGTGAGGTTGTCCTTAAAAAAAGATACCAAACATTGACATGCCAAACATTTCTTAATGGGGTTTAGTAAGACAAATCAAAAGTATGCGAAAACGGCCAAATTAGCCCAGGACTCCAAAGGGTTAAAGACCCAGAATCATGAGGTGTTCCCATGTCGAACACTCAAACACCAACATGTTGAATATTTAACTAAAGCAACCTGGTTGATTAATACACGTTTTGCAGCCCAACAAAAGCTACAATAAACCTTCATCATAGATTTTGAATTGTATGTGTTTGCATAAGAGGTGAAGATATAAATCAGAAACACTCACCAAGACGTATGTGTCGTGTTCGTGCTTCTTCCTGTGCATGTGAACATCTGTGGAAGAAACAGAAAATACCGTCATCATATTAAACAATCATTATGATTCTCAGATTGTGTTTTTGTTGTCAGACTCTCTGACTATGAACTCATGTTTCTGTGTTGGAGCAGACAAACCGCCTTTCCTTTACGCAACGTTAGCCTTTAATACGGTTTGAAAGACTAAATGTTTCTTATTTCTGCACCGAACTGAATAGATAACTTTAGTTACTATGCAAACTCTGATTATTAATATATCATCTTAAACACTAAAGAGATGAACACATTTATGCATCGAAAATGATAATACAAATATAAAGAATATATTATTCTGAATTGACCAAAGTGCTGTACATCAATAAATATAAAAAGCAGCATAAATACATTTAGACAAAACCGATAGGACATCAAAACAAACACAAGACTAGACAATAGAACCATACTTAAAGACACAGACTGAGAACTCTTATACATGATGTAAAAACAATATACAACACCAGAAAATAAAAACCCCAATTTTAAAGCACAGACTGACAAGTCGTATACGTCGTCTGCAAAAGCACGGGAGAATACGCCAGATTTTTAGCAGCTACAGCGAAGCAAGAGGCGCTTTCACAGCGGAGTATTTTTCCCCATACTTTTCCCGTTTAGTTCCGTTAGTGCCTGGAATTTTGCGTTCACACCAAAAAGAACTTAGTTCAGAGAACTTTTCCCCCCTTTTTAGTCCCTGCTAGAGAGGTGGTACTTTCCTGGGGAGAAAAAAGTAGAAGCCGCCATTGTATTTGCTGGCATTAGCATTATTAGCATTAGCCCCGTGCACCAACGGAGAGAGAATAACTTATGGCAACACAAAAAAAAACATGGGAGTGGTGGAGATGAGGAGGTGTCGGAGTTCTGGCTTTTTACTCGGAAGACTTCTGGCCGGGGACTTCGGGTGGCAGTATACGCCGTGAAGTTTTTGCGGCCTGCCAGTAAACCCAAAGCAGAGAGAGAAGAAGTGACGTCAGCGGCTTCATTTGCGTAATCTTCCTCAGGGAACTTATTCCGGTGTGAACGCGATCTGTACTTAGTTCCATGGGGGTACTAAGTGCTGGGCACTAATACCCCATTCACACCAACGGTGTTTCGGGGCCGGTTCGGTGCTGGTGCTTGAAAAGCACCGGGTTTTCCTGTTCACACCGCAGCGGAGCAGCCTCATAGCTCCGGAATCCGGTTCGTTTCGAGCACCAAAAAGTTGTCCGTCTAGAAGCAAGAACCGCATACGTCACGCTTACGTCGGAGGGGGGCGAGATTAACCTGAGATAACAGTTAAGGCGAGTACGGCAAATAAAAGTTGTAACAAGCAGTAGCGCTGAGCAAAGTGACTAGAACGCAACCACACACTTGTTAAAAAAAACACACTTTATAAAGTCAGGCAACACTAACCAGGCTTCGTGTGATTCTGTTTATTTGTACCTTACTTTGACCATCCGTTCGCTGTTATTGATCATTGTGGAGAGCAGGCAGACGTTTTGTTTGTTATTATAGCAGCTATCGGATGGAATCAATACATGGGCTGTACAGGTTGTCATGTCCGACTATCACAAGTAGAATCATAATGAAAAATACGTCGGTAAAAAGTGCCTGGAGAAAACTGCTTAGCAAGTAGTCAGTTTAGCTTCGGTTGCTATGCTAACATCACCCATGTTATACCAGAGAAACTTTCATAACAGCGTTGTGATGCCAAACAGCGTCAATTCAGACTGACACCAAACAGCGTCAATTCAGACTGACACACATTCACTTAAGGGGAACTGGGGATATGTATCAGCTGCTTGTGTGACAGTCAGACAGTGAATACTTTAGAGCCGTGTGAGCTAACCCGGAGCTAACGGGAGAATAAACTCCCGTTGAAGAGCAGCCAGCACTGCAGCGGTCGGTAAATGCCGCTGAAACACATTAATAAACAATGAACCACGGCACTCTGGAGAAAAGTATAAGGTTGGAGAAGTCGTTATTTAATTTAATCTGGCTTCGTATGATTAAAAGCAACGCAGTCCCCGGCCCATTGTTGTTGTGAGGTGAGCTCCGTTGGGGAGAAAATCAGCGACGTAAACTGTGACGTCATGACGCAGCAGCGGCAGCACCAGTCGGTCTCTGAGCGGTGTGAAAAGAGCTGGAGCTAAACCGAAGTACCGGTTCCGAACCTGAAAAGCTCTAGCACGGAGCTAGAAGGGGAAAAGCCTTGGTGTGAAAGGGGTATAAGTGCTGGGCACTAAGTGCTGGGCACTAAGTACGGCAAAGTACTTGGTGTGAAAGCGGCTAAGGAGGAATCTGTCAGCAGACCTCAGTGACCGTGAGGAGGATGTATATGGTTCTGCCAGGTAAGGGGAGGCCAAACAAACCATTAAAGGCTTTGTAGGCAAACAATACCATATTAAAATCGATTCTAAACTTTATCGGAAGCCAGTGTAGAGATGCGAGTAAAGGTGTAATGTGCTCGCGCTGGCGTGCTCAAGAAGGCGTGCAGCAGCAGTGATGAGTCATTTGACTTCATTTAGATCAGGGGTCTGCAACCTGCGGCTCTTTAAGCCCTCTACTCTGGCTCCCTTGAGCTTAGACAAAAATAAGAAGGAAATAAAATACAAATATTTGTAGGACTATTTATATTTTGTTGCAGGGTTGAAAATGTTTCGTATCTTGTATTTTGAGGTGATACTGTGACACATACATTTAAACAAAACGGTTTTAATTATGTCAACTAAAATATGCGTCACATCCTGCTACGGTCCCGCACCAGCGCCTTTTCTTGCAGGCGAATAACCTGACCCCCGGCTCGATGAGCGAACTATGGATACATCAATGAAAAGAAAAGTATCGGAGGAACACAGAGGGTTTAATTATGCGTGGTTAGAGTTATCTGCTTTCACAGCAAACGATGCTGGCTTACCGGGATGTTTGATATGTGGAGAGAAGTTGTCAAAGGCGTATTGGAGGAAAAACACGGAAGAGGAAGACAGCTGACGATCTTCAGTCATAATTCAATCAGTTAGCTCTTTTTAGGGTGCAGCTATATGTTTTATTTATTTCAAAGTGGGCCTATTTTAATTATATTTATTTTCTTCAAATGTGCAGAGGACTCCCCAAGTGCTGTGTTGATTTATTTTAAAGTAGGCCTGTGTATTTTTTATTCTCCTTATATGAGTTCTTTGTTTATTATTAGAGGTAAACCGTTTTCTATAATGTAATAAATAATACATGCAAAAAAAACTGTAGTTTCTGTCTATGATAAATAATAATAAATACAACTTTATAAGCTATCAAATAGTTTTGCGGCTCCAGACAAAAAACATTGGTGGTAAAGGGGGCAAAATGGCTCTTTTGGTGAAAAAGGTTGCAGACCCCTGATTTAGATGCTTATATTTTAACGCATTACTTTTCAATGCAAGGCTTTCACTTGTACATAATATTGCTTCACTTTGGTAGAACTATTTTTTCTGAAGTCAAAGGTCTGAATGCTTTTTCCACCAGTGAGTAAAACCTGTCGTGAGTGGTAAGGAAGTACTCAGATGTGTTGCTTGCTAGTAAAGTACTGTGTTACAAGTAAAAAGCCTGCATTCAAAATAAAAAGTATACAATTATCTGCATCGATAGTACGAAAAGTCAAAGTACTCCCTGCATAAAGGCAGGGAGTACAGAATCGTATAATGATTGTGGAGTAGATGCCAACACTTTTCTACTTTTTCTAAAGAAACATTTTGAATGCATGACTTTTACTTGTAACAGAGTATACCTACACTCTAGTACTTCTACTTTAACTTGAGTACAATATCTGAGTACTTTTTTTTAACGCTTCTGTCCATCACTGACTGTCATTCAAACGTTTCAGTAAAATAACCGTTTTAAACGTTAAACCGGTTGACAGTTCCATGCTAGCCGGATTAGCTAACCGTTACGTCAACAAACAAGAACCACGGGCCCGAAAAGGACATATGAGATACTTAACTGGCTCACACTGACCAGTAAAAACACGTTTAATGTATGAAATGCATTTATAACCACCTAAAGAAAGAATAACTAAAAAACGTTCCCAGCTAAACCCAGAATCAGCTGTTAGCAAAGCTGCCTGTTTGACTACGTGTTGTTAGCCGTTAGCCTGTTAGCATAACAAACCTGAATCCGTGACGTTGATGACATCCACCGACACCATGTCAGGTTTATCCAGCGGACCCACTTTCCTCTCGGTTACCCCCGACGGAACCACGTCCGGCTTTGGGCCGAACTTTCTGGGGTAAAAGTCCCCGGCATTATGGTAAGAGAGACCCGAGGACGTGGACATCATTCCGTCCATCGCCATTTTGGACTTCCTGTACCCGTCGGCCTGTTCGATTTGGCTGCGTCAGTTCACAGATTTACAAATCACCACTCAGTGAAATTAGAAATAGTGACCCCATCCATGTGATATACAGATCTGAGATGTCTTTTTACTATTCAGATCTAAAGTTCCGGCTGAAAGACCTTTTCCGAAAGAAAAAAAAAAAAAAAAGTTAGGAATGACAACAATTAAATGAATTACAATTATTAACAAAGGAAAAATGTCTCCATATATGATTTTTTTTTACCAATTAACTGTCAAGTTAGATAGATAGATCGTACTTTATTGATCCCAAATTGGGAAATTGTTTTTGTTACAGCAGCATAAAAGGCATTTTACAATAAAACAAAATATACAAGAATAGAATAAAATAAAATATAAAATATACATGTCAAAATACAAAAAAATATACATACAGATATTATATATATATATACAAATATATTATATTCAAAATATATGGAATTATGGTATTAAATATGAAACAGATTATGTGTGAGTAAAATGTACAACGTGGTTTTATTTCTAGAGAAACTATGGAGCAGAGAGTTCTCTTCCAGCCAGAGGTGATTTATTGTACAGTGTTATTGCAGTGGGCAGGAATGTTTTCCAGTATCTGTCCTTGTGACAGGGGAGCTGCAGCAGTCTGTTGGAGAAGGAGCTCCGTTGACTGTCCAGCTGCAGGTGGAGAGGATGGGTGGGGTTATCCATGATGGACAACAGCCTGTTCAGTGTCCTCCTCTCCACCACAGCTTCAAAGGGGTCCAGCTTGATGCCGATGACTGACCCAGCTTTCCTGATCAGTTTATTGATCCTGCTGGTGTCACCGGCTCTGATGCTGCCCCCCCAGCAGACCGCAGCAAAGAAGAGTGCACTAGCCACCACAGACTGATAGAAGATCTCCAGCATCTTACTGCATACGTTGAAGGATCTCAGCTTCCTCAGAAAATAGAGTCGGCTCATCCCCTTCTTGTACACAGCGTCAGTGTTGATCCTCCAGTTCAGCCCATTGTCTAAGTGCACTCCCAGGTACTTGTAGACCTCCACAACTGCCACATCCTCTCCCAGAATGCACAGGGGCAGAGGAGGAGATGTCCTCTTCCTCCTGAAATCAATGACCATCTCTCTGGTCTTGGCCACATTCAAAAGCAGATGATTTCTTCCAGTCCACTCAACAAAATCACCCACCAGCGCTCTGTACTCCTCCTCCCGTCCATCCCTTATACACCCTACCACTGCAGAGTCATCCGAAAACTTCTGCAGATGGCATGACTCTGAGTTGTATAGAAAGTCAGAGGTGTATAAGGTGAACAGGAAAGGAGACAGCACAGTCCCCTGTGGGGCTCCAATACTACCAACCACCACATCAGACAGCACACTGCCCAGCCGGACGTACTGTGGTCTGTCCGTGAGGTAGTTGTAATCCAGGAGATGGTGGACGAGTTTACCCTCATAGCCTGCAGCTTGTCACTCAGTAGCCGAGGCTGGATCGTGTTGAATGCACTGGAGAAATCAAAAAAGGTGATTCTCACAGTGCAACCCGATCCATTCAGGTATGAGTGAGCACGCTGCAGCAGGTAAATAATGGCATCGTCCACCCCCAGGTGAGGCTGGTAGGCAAATTGCAGAGGGTCAAGGAATGATCTCACCTGCGGTCTGAGATGGGCCAAGACCAGTCTCTCAAGCACCTTCATCACATGAGATGTGAGTGCTACAGGGCGATAGTCATTGAGCCCAGAAGGAGTTGTCTTTTTAGGGACCGGAACAACGCAGGATGTCTTCCACAGCACCGGGATGGTCTCCAGGTTAATATTAACCACAAGTTAATATGTATTTACTTTATGTTGATTGATTGATTGATTGAAAAGTTTATTAACAGCTTGTATATTGGGTACAGTACAGTACAGCTCAAAACATACAATTGTTAAGGGGATGCAGACCAGAGAAAGACTTTCGTCTTGTTTACATCAGGGTCCCCCATTTCCAATTCATCATATCATTTAAGACATATAAGACATATTTGACATACAGATGGCTTATTTACAATTTACATACAGGTGGTTTTTTACATACAGATGGCTTAATTACAATTTTCATTTTAGATTTCGTTCTAATACATCCTAACCGGACATTTAAGACATACCAAGTCTACAGATATACAGTTAGTAACAGAGTCTAAAATGCGAGTATATACATAGAGGGGGGGGAAGCTGTCCATTGTACGACAGGTTGAGATTTGTACCGTTACCGGGGCCAGTTTTGCAATGCAATGTTGCAACTGCTAAAGGTTAAGCTCCTTTTATAAACTGCTGTGTAGTTTTAGCAAACATATTACATAATATCTGAATCCATTAATGATGTTTTATAAATAATCTGGACATGCAAAGCAACATAACAAAAATTGGCAGATAAATGTACTTAACCAAAGATTTTATCCAGTGCAGTATGGGTTCATGTTGGTTGTCAGCTAACTTTCCCAAACACAAGCAAGTGTAACTATACAAAAGTAATGAACGTTCTTACTGGTATATGTGTCCAGTGAGCATTCAGACTGTTCCAACAGAAAGCAAAATGGTTCTCAAAGTTATTCAGGTATTCATATAATGTACAAGAGAAAGAAGAGGAAGCGTGACAGATTCAAGCGTGGAAATGTGTGTATTATGATTGGGGCCCCAAGGCACTGAGTTTTGGTCAAAGTTGAGTGTGTGTGTGTGTGTGCAGAATGTATAGTTGCTCATTTGTATGAGATTTTTATACTCAACAGTTTGTCAAAGTGACATTGAGAGGCCCCCGAGCAACCAAGACTGAAATGTAAAGAGAAAGGATGAAGGAGATAGGATGAGGGAAAGAGGACAAAGTTACTGTGCAGAAACAAAGGAAGTGGTGGATAAAGCATGTAGATTCTTTATGTTGGTTAAATACAAATAACTGTTGATTTGGAACTTTAGTTATTAAAATAATACAAGTCAAAGTCAGGTATTCAAAACCTCACTGAAGTAAAAGTAGTATCATCAGCCGACTCAAAGTATTGAATTTAGTTAAAATACCCATAGTAAAAGTATTGATTGTGCAGGAAAAATATAGGTAACAAACAAATGTAAAACTACTTATTCCTGTTGCAGTAATGTGTTTGTTATTAAAAATATGAAAATATAGAACTTATTTAAGCACTAAATGGAGTCTTAAAGGTGGGGTATGTAATTTATTTCAGAAACACTTTTTGTTATATTCCATGGAATGCTCTTAACATCCCGATAGCAATGAATACATTAAATGCTTTGACAACAAATACATTAAAAAATCATCTGTGGAAGCCGTGGCGCTGTAAAAGCACGACCAATCATCTGAGCCGGCCCGAGTAAAATAACTGGATGGCCTACCTGCCTGTCAGCCTTCCATCTTGTGCACAAACTTATCTCGTGCCCTCATTGGTCATGTGCGCGTTTGTGTGTGTTGGAGGGGGCTCTGTAAGGAAGTCTGAAGGAAGGGGCAGATTTTTTCCTGTTGTGTATTTTCAAATTCTAGTGCACTCGAGCTGGTTTCTCCAAAACGACCTACCCCACCTTTAATAAAACGTAAGTACTTTGCCGTACTTAGTGCTGGCACTTAGTGCCCCAGGGCACTAAGACCCCGTTTACACGAGGACGAAACGTATTGCATCCGCATAGTTTCTCTTGCGTATAGCCCTTTCGTTTACACGAGGCCGTAACAAAACGATAGAAACGGACCCCGCAAACGATAACAGGTCCCAAGGTGGATAGATCTGCAAACGGAGCGCTCTGGGGGGTCAAACGGATCCGTCTGTACGCCTCTATACGATCATTTTCTGATAACGATGAAATAGCCCCGCATCCCTCTCCCCACGTCTCCTGCTCAGAGATCAGCTGCTGGGCTGTCAGAAGAGGGGAGGAAAAGAGAGGCTCCGTTTATTATTCTTATAGAGTCGTTATCAATTTGTTTTAAAGCTCAATAAATAACAAAGAAGACCTCTGACCGACACTTTTCTAATTTTGTACGGAAGATTTAAACTTTAACGGACATGTTGATCAGCGAACTTTTTTTTTAGCGGAAACTCTGCCGCACGGTCCCCTCGTCCCTTGGAAGAGGCGGAGAGGTGGGTGTTTTTCATCTGCTGGTGGACTACCGAGAGATCTACAGCAGGAGCACACGCCGTCCACCGCGGAGAATAAACAGAAGGGCAACCATGGCAACATGCTCCAGGGTCTTCTTCGCTGCTTTTGGTGTATTTTGTGGCGGCAGCAGCGCCACTTACAGGCCTGGTATATGTACTACAGCGTTTCCAGCGTTTCCAGCGGTCTCGTGTGAACGGACACGTTAAATGAATCGAATGAGTGTGCACGGAATACTTTTTTGAAAACGCATACGGTGCGTAAACGCAAACGTTCCCGTGTAAATGGGTCTCAGTACCAATCGCGTTCACACCGGAATAAGTTCCCTGAGGGAAGATTATGCAAATGAGCCGCTGACGTCACTTCGTCTTCTTCTGCTTTGGGTTTACTGGCAGGCCGCAACAACTTCACGGCGTATACTGCCACCCGAAGTCCCCGGCCGGAAGTCCCGGAGTTGGGGACAGGCTTCAGTAGAAGCTGCTGGGACTCCCAGCAGCTTCTACTGAAGCCTTCCGAGTAATCGCCAGAACGTCGACACCTCCTCATCTCCACCGCTCCCATGTTTTCTTTTGTGTTGCCATAAGTTATTCTCTCTCCGTTGGTGCGCGGGGCTAATGCTAATGCTAATGCCACAAATACAATGGCGGCTTCACAAAACTTTTCAGATTTTTACGGGCCGTGGTTCGCCCAGCCAATAGAAATTGGTACTTTTTTGTACTTTTTTGGTACCCCGCTCTAGCAGGCACTAAAATGGGGGTAAAAGTTCCCGGCACTAAGTACTCTTTTTGGTGTGAACATAGGGTAGCCTAACGGAACTAAACGGGGGAAGTACTCAATTCACCAACCATGTGTACTTAAATTCAGTACTCAAGTACTAGCCTAAATGTTTTTATTCCAACACTCGAAACAAAGATCCTAAAATGTAATCTTTACTATGAAATAGCAAAAGACATACAAAATCAGAGTATTCAGTTTGTTCCCCCCATCTGGCATGAAACTGCTAGGATGCGTGGAAAGGGTAGGACCCAAATGCAGACTACAATAAAAGGTAAAAAGGTCTATAAACAAAAAGCGAGCTTTATTTTAAAAGCTGAACAAAAACATGGCATGAAACACATAGGTAGCACAAAAACTGACCGTGACTGACATGGAGGGAGACAGGAAAAACCAACAATGAACCGACAAGGCACACAGGGGAAGACAAGACTAAATACAGAGAGGGGTAATCACAAGACAAGACACAGCTGGGGTAAGGGAGGCAGAAACACAAGGGCAACAGGTGAACACAATCAGACACACCAGGGAAACTAACGACAGGAAGGCAAACACAGGAAGAAGGAACAGAGAAGACACAAGGAGGAAAACATTTCAAAACAAAAGGTGGAAAATGAAAACATAAATACAAAACCGTAACAGAACCCCCCCCTCAAGGGACGGATTCCAGACGTCCCAAGAAAACCCCCAAAAGTCCAAAACCTCTAGAAGGGTGGGCGGAGGGGGCCCGGAGGAGGGACGCACAACCAGGACCAAAAGGGTGGGTGGAGGGGGTCCGGAGGACGGGCCCGGAAGGGTCCCGGGCGGACGGCCCGTGGGCAAGGCAGAGTCCAAAAAGGGCGAAGGCCACAGCGGGCGAACTCAGGGGCCCGGGCATGAGAGCGAAGGCAGTGGCTGGAAGAGTCAGGAGGCCGGGCTCGAGGGCGAAGGCAGCGGCTGGAAGAGTCAGGGGCCGGGCTCGAGGGCGAAGACCACGGCTGGGGAACTCAGGAGGCCGGGCTCGAGGGCGAAGACCGCGGCACTCAGGGGCCGGGCTCGAGGGCGAACAAGAAGGCGCGACGGGACAGCTCCGGAGGAGGGGCAGGAAGGCGCTGACGGGACAGCTCCGGAGGCCGGGCAGGAAGGTGCTGATGGGACAACTCCGGAGGACGGGCAGGAAGGCCATGACGGGACAGCTCCGGAGGACGGGCAGGAAGGCGCTGACGGGACAGCTCCGGAGGCCGGGCAGGACCCGTTGTCGGCCAGACAGGAACCGGAGCCGACGGAACAGGCGTAGACGGGATCCTGGACATGACATGGACTGGTGTCAATGGGACCCCGGATGGAGCAAGGGCTGGTGTCGACTGGACCTCCAACGGAACAGGACACAGAGTTGGCAGGACCCCCGGTGGAACAGGTGTCGGCGGGACCTCCAACAGGACAGGACACAGAGTTGGCAGGACCCCCGGCGGGACAGGTGTCGGCGGGACCCCCAACAGAACAGAACATGGAGCTGGCAGGACCCCCGGCGGGACAGGTGTCGGCGGGACCCCCAACAGGACAGGATATGGTGTAGGCAGGAAATCTGGTGGAGCAGGTGTCGGCGGGACCCCCAACAGGACAGGATCTGGTGTTGGCAGGAAACCCGGCGGAGCAGTAGTCGGCGGGACCCCCAACGGGACAGGACATGGGTCGGCAGGACCCCACATACTGGACGTGGAGTTGGCAGGACCCTCAGCGGAACCCCCAACGGCACAGGACATAGGGTTGGCAAGACCCCCGGCAGAAGAGTAGTCGGCGGGACCCCCAATGGGACAGGACATAGGGTTGGCAAGGACCCCCGGCAGAAGAGTAGTCGGCGGGACCCCAACGGGACAGGACATAGGATTGGCAAGACCCCCGGCAGAAGAGTAGTCGGCGGGACCCCAACGGGACAGGACATGGAGTTGGCAAGACCCCCGGCAGAGAGTAGTCGGCGGGACCTCCAACGCACAGGACATAGGGTTGGCAAGACCCCCGGCAGAAGAGTAGTCGGCGGGACCCCAACGGGACAGGACATAGGATTGGCAAGACCCCCGGCAGAAGAGTAGTCGGCGGGACCCCAATGGGACAGGACATGGAGTTGGCAAGACCCCCGGCAGGAGAGTAGTCGGCGGGACCTCCAACGCACAGGACATAGGGTTGGCAGGACCCCGGCAGAAGAGTAGTCGGCGGGACCCCAACGGGACAGGACATAGGGTTGGCAAGACCCCCGGCAGAAGAGTAGTCGGCGGGACCCCAACGGACAGGACATAGGGTTGGCAAGACCCCCGGCAGAAGAGTAGTCGGCGGGACCCCAATGGGACAGGACATGGAGTTGGCAAGACCCCCGGCAGGAGAGTAGTCGGCGGGACCTCCAACAGCACAGGACATAGGTTGGCAGACCCCCGGCAGAAGAGTAGTCGGCGGGACCCCAACGGGACAGGACATAGTTGGCAAGACCCCCGGCAGAAGAGTAGTCGGCGGGACCTCCAACGGCACAGGACATAGGGTTGGCAGGACCCCCGGCAGAAGAGTAGTCGGCGGGACCCCAATGGGACAGGACATGGAGTTGGCAAGACCCCCGGCAGGAGAGTAGTCGGCGGGACCTCCAACAGCACAGGACATAGGGTTGGCAGGACCCCCGGCAGAAGAGTAGTCGGCGGGACCCCAACGGGACAGGACATAGGATTGGCAAGACCCCCGGCAGAAGAGTAGTCGGCGGGACCTCCAACGGCACAGGACATAGGGTTGGCAGGACCCCCGGCAGAAGAGTAGTCCCATGGAACCTCCAACGGCACAGGACATAGGGTTGGCAGGACCCCCGGCAGAAGAGTAGTCGGCGGGACCTCCAACGGTACAGGACATGGGGTAGGCATCGGCCGGAGAGCCAACAGGAGACGAGGTGCTGGAGTCGGCCGGACCACCGACAGGACACGAGGGGCTGGAGTGGGCCGAACCACTGACAAAACACGGGGGGTTGGCGTCGGCCGGGGAGCCAGTACTGGAGCCGAAACTGGAGCCGGAACCATGGCTGCTGGGGCCGGAACTGGGGCCGGAACCATGGCTGCTGGGGCCAGATCTGGAGCTGGAACCACTGGAGCACGGGCTGGAATCTTGGTCTTGCGTCTCCGAGAGATTCTTTGGAGGATCTGTGGGCCTCCCAAGGCCTGGTCATACCCCAGGAAAGGGTTAGAGGCTTCGGACAAGTCCTCAGGACTACTTGTGAAAAGTTGTAGCCACTCAGGCAACATGCTCCTAAGCCAGGGCTGGCGAGCAACCTCCTGACGTGCCTCCTTCAACGCAGCCTCTCTACCGCGTCTAGAAGAGGCGCCATTCCAAGTATAAAAAATGTACTCCAGAGAGTACCCAAGACATTCTGCCTGTAGAGCAAACGATCCGAGTCTGCTGAGTCCAAAGCTGGTCGGTTCATTCTGTTAGGATGCGTGGAAAGGGTAGGACCCAAATGCAGACTACAATAAAAGGTAAAAAGGTCTATAAACAAAAAGTGAGCTTTATTTAAAAGCTGAACAAAAACATGGCATGAAACACATAGGTAGCACAAAAACTGACCGTGACTGACATGGAGGGAGACAGGAAAAACCAACAATGAACCGACAAGGCACACAGGGGAAGACAAGACTAAATACAGAGAGGGGTAATCACAAGACAATGGGTCCATATTTGGTCGTTCATTCTGTTAAGGTTCGGCAAAAGGTAGGACCCAGATTAAAAGGGAAGCGGGTTTCAAAACAAAAGTGAGCTTTAATAAAAAGCTGATGAACGTAAATAACATGGCATGAAACACATAGGTAACACGAGGAAGATACAATACCAAAAACGATCGTGACCAACATGGAGGGAGACAGGAAAAACCAACAATGAACCGACAAGGCACACAGGGGAAGACAAGACTAAATACAGAGAGGGGTAATCACAAGACAAGACACAGCTGGGGTAAGGGAGGCAGAAACACAAGGGCAACAGGTGAACACAATCAGACAATCAGACACACCAGGGAAACTAACGACAGGAAGGCAAACACAGGAAGAAGGAACAGAGAAGACACAAGGAGGAAAACATTTCAAACAAAAGGTGGAAAATGAAACATAAATACAAAACCGTAACACAGACTCTGGATCTGTTTCCTGCGACATGTGTTAGCCCTCAGATAAATACAGCATTGACATGTACAATAATACTGCACATAATTACTGTCCAGAACAGAGTGCATGATGAAAAGACGTGCAGCTCTCAAATCCGCCATAACATCTGGCTCCGTCAAGGACTCGCTGTATATAAATTCAAGTGTCAGATAATTGATTATAATAATACGTGGTGTGTCAGTTCGTCCCAGCAGAAATGGTTTTCATCAAACTGAGACGGAGGTTTCTGGAATACTTCCAGTGGCAGAACCACAAGAGCTCATTCACAGAAAGATTCAATTACATGATGTCTCATTTGCATATCTAAACAGCATTTCACAACCTTGTTATACAATTTAATTGATTTAATGTAAGTAATGAGTTGGGGAAGTTTCATGGAGCTATCTATTAGTAAAAATGTTAACCCATTTCACGTGTACACAATATATGCAATTTACAATATACATGCTCTGTCTTTAAAGGCCAGTTTTTCTCCTCCTCTCTCAACAGAAATCTCCACTTCACTATCACTTACGGCCCGTCCACACAGCAGCGTTACAAAATCTTGGAACGCTTCTGCCCATTCACTTTGAATGGGGTGACGTCACTTTGCCTCACTTTTTGCCGAACTGCATTGTGGGCAGCAGAGCGGAGATTTTCAGGATTTTCAGGATTCAAAGTTGAGCAATGTTCAACTTTTGAAGCTGAGGTGGAAGCGTCAGCCAATCAAATCCCGTGTATGCAAATCTGACAGTTCAAGCGCTAGCCAATCAAACCGCGTGTATGCTGGGAGAGACATACCGCAGGTCATTTCCTCATATTCCAAAAAATGGAGGAGAAATTAGCGGTAGGGAATCACCCGGTGCTTTATGACCAGTCCCTATTTACCTACCGGGATATAAACCGGAGGAGCCAGGCATGGAGGGAGGTGGCAGAGACAGTGGTATGTTTTCGTCTGTTTGGGGAGTTTATATCCAGTTTACTTCGGGCTTTTTTGCTTCGTATGTCGGGGGCGGGAGATTCATGTGATTGGTTGTTGGTGCCTTGCTCGCAAAAATCCCCAAGCTTCAGATACGCCCACCTCCAAGATTTTTTTAACGCTGCTGTGTGGACGGGCCGTTACACACACCAAGCTTTCCAGTTTAATTCCTGTCTATATTCTGAAGCTTTTACAAAGGACTTTGTTCACACAGCATTCACAGCCTGATTTATAGAGCATTCGATAACTAGAAACAGGCAGCAGATGCATATTTCATATGGCTGTTGACAGGATTTTCTGATTTATGGAGTGAAACAAAAGGATATCTTAATCCCCCACTGTCAGGTCAACAAAATGAAACAATAATTCATCCAATGTTCACATTTCTGGTCTGAATATTGTGCAAAACAGTCAGTATTTAATTACATAATGAGTCATTTGAATATTTCACATAACATATCTATCAGTACTATTTTGTCGCCTATAATAATCAATATGTACTTTGACAATGTACTTCTCAATCAATACTTTTACTATACAGCTACTGATAATAGTGTTTTCTTTTACTTGAATGCAGGACTTTTTCTTTGGTATTTGTACTTTTACTGCTGCAAACAATCCGGTATCTTCTTCAACCCTTGATGTGTTGAATAAACAAAAATGACACCCATTTTAGTCATGGGAAATGTAGGATCCAGTGTTTTGGGTGCTTAATCCACACAAGGGCCTCATTATAGATTCAGATTTGTTTCTTTCAGATGTTGGGAGCCTCTGGAGCAGAATTGAAAGAGTTTTCCAATTTTTTACGTTTTGGTAATTTTAGGGAAATGTTGTAATATTGCAACGTTGGCCTTAGGTGGGAGCAGAATTTCTGTATTTCTACTCACATTGTCTGAATAAATATATTATAATAATATAATAAATTCTATTTATATAGCGCTTTTCTAAGACCCAAAGACGCTTTACATTTGGGGAAGGGTAGACAGACAAGGACAGGCAACAAAACAACAACAAAACAAAAACAAAACAGAGAAAAAAAAAAGACAAACAAACAGAAAGCAGTCAGGAGGAAGTGGGGGGTGGGGGGGGGGGCTTATGGGTATACAGATTTGAAGAGATGGGTTTTGAGGCGGGACTGGAACAGGGTGAGGGACTCGGACTCACAAGGTCTTGGGGGAGGGAGTTCCAGAGCTTCGGGGCTGCCACAGAGAATGCTCTGTCCCCAAAGCTCCGGAGTTTGGCCTTGGGGATGGAAAGCAGACCGGCTGAGGTGGATCTGAGGGACCGGGGTGGTTGGTAGAGGATGAGGAGGTCAGTGAGGTAGGGGGGGGCCAGGTGGTGGAGGGCTTTGTAGGTGAGTACCAGGAGTTTGTGTTGGATGCGGTGTGAAACGGGGAGCCAGTGAAGTTCTTTGAGGACCGGGGTGATGTGATGCCATGATTTGGTGTGGGTGAGGAGTCTGGCGGCTGCGTTCTGGACACGCTGAAGTCTATTGAGGGATGTAGTGCTGATGCCGTAGAGGAGTGCGTTGCAATAGTCCAGGCGGGAGGAGATGAAGGCGTGAATGAGTCGCTCAGCTGCAGGGCGGGTGAGAGAGGGACGGAGTTTGGCGATATTGCGGAGGTGGAAAAATGAGGTTTTTACAACTTGGCGGATGTGGGGCTCGAGGGAGAGGGTGGGGTCAAATATCACGCCAAGGTTGCGTGCCTGGGTGGAGGGGGAAACAGGGGTGCCATCGATGGTGAGTGTCAGGTTGGGGGTTTTGCTGAGGGTGGATTTGGAGCCGATGAGGAGGAGTTCAGTTTTATTGCTGTTGAGTTTGAGGAAGTTGTGTGCCATCCAGGATTTTATAGCAGTCAGACAGGATTCGATGTGGGTGAGGGGGGGGTTGTGGGGGGATTTGGTGCTGAGGTAAATCTGTGTGTCATCAGCGTAGCAGTGAAAGTCCAGGTTGTAGTGGGTAGAATCTGACCAAGGGGGAGGATGTAGATGATGAAGAGGAGGGGGCCGAGTACTGAACCTTGGGGAACACCTTGGGTGACTGAAGCTGTGGCAGAGGAGTGGTTGTTGAGGGAGATGAAGTGGGATCTGTCGGAGAGGTAGGACTGGAGCCACCTGAGTGCAGTACCTTCGATACCGATGTCCTGGAGTCGGGTGAGCAGGATGTTGTGGCTCACGGTGTCGAAGGCTGCACTCAGGTCGAGGAGGATGAGGATGTTAAGGAACCGGTGTCAGCAGAGGTGAGGAGGTCATTGAGGACTTTGTGAGTGCCGTTTCTGTGCTGGTGGGGACGAAAACCAGACTGAAGGGGTTCAAAAAGGTGATTTGTTTGGAGATGGCGGTGGAGTTGTTTGGAGATGATACGTTCTATTGTTTTTGAGAGAAAGGGGAGGTTGGAGATGGGGCGGTAATTACTGAGGGAGGAGGGATCCAGACCGGGTTTCTTGAGGATGGGAGTGACAGCAGCAGTTTTGAAGGCAGAGGGAACGGTTCCTTGGGACAGGGAGGAGTTGAAAAGGTTGACAAGGTAAGGGCAGAGGACGGGGAGGCAGGACTTCAGTAGAGGGGTGGGTAAGGGGTCAAGCGAGCAGGTTGTGGGTTTGGAGGAGCTGATCAGTTTGAGTATTTCAGGGGGGGTAACCAGAGTGAACTGGGAGAGGCGGCCGTGGGGAGGGGGCTCGGGAGGTCCAGGGAGATGGAGGGAGAAATTGTGGCGGTGGGTGTTGGGGGAGATGTTTGTGTGTGAGAAGCAGTGGATAGGGAGAGATTAATGGCAGTGATTTTGTCAGAGAAAAACTGGAGGAATGAACTGCATAAGGTGGAAGTGGATGAAGAGAGGGTGTCACGGGGTTTGAGGAGCTTGTTGACGGTGGAGAAGAGGGTCCTGGGGTTACGGGAGGGGTCGGTAAAGATGGTGGAGAAGTAGCAGATTTTGCGGCAGTGAGGGCGTCTCTGTAGGTAGTGAGATGGAGTTTGTATGATTCATGGTGAACTGTGAGGGATGATTTCATGGATAGGCGTTCAAGCTGGCGGCCGGTTTGCTTCAATTTCGGAGTGCAGGGGTGAACCAGGGTGAGGAGGTTTTGAAAGTGACGTTTTTCCTTTTGAGGGGGGCCAGGCTGTTGAGGGAGGCGAGTAGGGTGGAATTAAGGTGGTTGAGTTGTTCATCGGGTGAGCTGAGGTTCGAGTCCAGGGGGAGAGTAGAGGATAGCAGGTCGGAGAGGTGCTGGGGATCGACAGAGCGTAAATTACGGAAGATGATGTTCCTGGGTGGGGGGGGGTGGCGGACGGGGGATGCGATGATGAACTGTATGAGTTTGTGGTCAGAGAGGGGAAAGGGGCAGGGGTGGAGGTCGAGTACTGGGAGGTTGGTGGAGCAGACAAGGTCAAGGATGTGTCCTTTATCATGGGTGGGGAAGGTGACATGTTGGGTAAATGAGAAATTGTCCAGAAGGGAGGAGAATTCAGAAGCGAGTTTGCAGGTGGGGGAGTCCATGTGGATGTTGAGGTCGCCGAGGAGTAACATACGTGGGGAGAGGGATGAAGCAATGGTGAGGAGTTCAGTGAGATCAGAGAGGAAGGAGGGGTGTGGTTTGGGGGGGCGGTAAATGAGGATAACTGTCAGTGAGGGAGTGGTTTTGAAGGCGAGGAATTCGAAGGATGATACTGAGGGGAGGGTGAGTTCTGTAGTCCGGATGTTCTGGTTGTAGATGACAGCCAGCCCACCACCACGGCGTGAGGGGCGGGGTTTAGTGATGTAATTAAAACCAGGGGGGGATGTTTGATTGAGGGAGAAGAAGTCATTGGGTTGTTGCCAGGTTTCAGTGAGCAGAAGGAAGTCGATGGATTTGTCCAGAATTATTTCGTGGAGGATGTGGGCTTTATTGTTGAGTGACCGGATATTGAGGAGGGCAAGATTAGTCAAGTGGGGGGTTGGAGGGGTGGTGGCAGGCTGGACATATTGGACATATTGAACAACTAAGGGTTCATTTGCAGGATTGATTGCTTACTTAGCCCTATATCCGTATATAGCATGAATAATAATCACACATCAGTCATATTTGTTATGAATAGTCATTTATTAAATAGTAATGGTAATGGTAGTCCCAAAAACAGTTCCTGTCGTCGGAAAAGCACAGACAGACGTCACACTTGCTGCATTGCGTGTTTGTGTACCAGAAAAATCAGTATTGGGACTGATAAAAATTTGTTCAGCCAGTACCGTCACAATGGTGTGTTTATTTTGTTGGGGCTTGATGTCCTCATAATCACTGACTGGCGGTCATTGGGTTGTTGGTTTTCTTTGTCCACTTATCCACAGGCATCTTCACCTGCCTGTTCTTCACTCATAGCAGTGTCACTGTCCTCTGATTCCATCTCAAAATCACTTTCTCCTTTTTGGATGGCATCACATCCTGAACACTGACTCGAGGACCTCTCTTTGCTGGTGGAATTCTGAAATGGAAAAAATGATTAATAAATATGAATCAATAATAAAATATGCTTATTATATTGTAATAGATTACCTGAAGGAATAGATAGGGTGGGGGACAAGTGTTCATTCTGTCTGGCTTAGCCTATTATCACACTAAAAGGAATGCATGCACGACTCCCTTCCAGGTGTCCCGATGCAACAAGTATCTGAATCCTATTTACATTGTACACTTGAGTCACACATTACATTGAGAGAAATATGTTTTGTATGACAAGTCTTCTGAAATCTTATGTTTAAATATGCAAATGCTTCATTTTGTTGTTAAAATTGTGCTCATTTGCATACAATTCCTGAATAGAAATGTGAACATTGGATAAAGCCGTGTTCAAAGTTCTTGTTTTGTTTTGTCCACATGACTCCAACCTGTTTACAGTTTTGGATATGTCTTCATATTACTCTATGAATCAGAATAATTCAGAATATACTGTCATGAGCCATGAAACATGCATTTTCAGCCCGTTGATGTGTAAAAGCTCTATAAATCAGGCTTTGAATGACATGTGAACAACGCCCGTTGTTAAAAGCTTCAGAATATAGAGAGGAATTACACTGGAAAGGTTGGTGAGTGCAGTGTTACCGTGGAGACTTCTGCTGAGAGAGGAGGAGAAAACACTTTTTAAACGGCCTTTAAAGGTATTATTGTAAAATGCATACATTTTGTACACATTACAGGTGAATAGGGTAACAAATGTAACTAATATACAGTATATCACCATGAAAACCTCCCCATTTTGTAACTTACATTAACACAATTATTTTATGTATTATAACCTTTCTGAAATGTTTAGTTTAGATATGCAATGTGTGATCATTTTAGTACAAATTTGAACATTGTATAAAGCCAATTTTTACATATTAAAGGGGATTCCAGATTTCTCTTTTACTCCATGACGTCAAGACAATTAGGTTTTGTAATTCAAGAAAAAAATCTGGACATTTGGGTGAAGTTCTCTCATTGGCTCATTGATGTATCTCTTACTAATCTCTATCCACTCCAAGTCAAACCATAGAGTGGTGAGAGTTTTGATTTTGCAAGTACATTATTTAGGTATTTAATTGGTGTGTCTGGGCCTTTAACAGGCTATTATCATACTAAAAGGGATACATCCAAGTGTCCCAAAACATTTCAGAAAGAACTGTTTCTGCCGGAACCAAAGAAGAGTTAAATGTATTTGTGTAACTAATTAACTGATAAGATACAAGTAGAGTTTAAATAATGTATTCATTTATTCAATTCTGGTCTTAATTCAAAATCTTAACAGAGGACACATTTAGAACTTAGTTAGTGAATTATCAAAGACATTATATTTATTTAGTGTTTTATATATATTATTATATATATGTGAACATATAAGAAGGGCAATCTCCATGACAGGTGCACGTGCTAGTATTTTCACTACCACACTGACCCAGTGTTATAATATTACAACAAAGACATAAGCTGCTCAAAATCAAATTTGATGAATGTATTCCACAAAAACTAAATATGTACATGTTCTAGCAATTGTAATAATGACAAAAAAAAATGTTTTGTCTTTGACTGTACCTGTGTCTGTTTTTCTTTTGAATGACTTATCTCAGCTGCCGGCTACTGCAGGGTACCAGAAAATACCTCTCTATGCTGGCCTTACGGCTGCCAAGAAATTGGTTGCTATGAGGTGGAAACAACCCGACAAGCTCTCAGTGACCTGCTGGTTACAAACGTTTCTTGACGTAGTCTACATGGAACTGTCCACTGCACGCGTGATTGGAGTTAAGGAGTCCAATATCGGTGGGTGTCGACAGCTGAAAATTGAAGGAGCGGATCTAGCAATCTTAACTGATATAGTTGTTTGCAGTCATTGGTCCTGAGAGGTCCTGGGATCGGGGTGGGAGGGTTTATTTAATTTTTTTCCTTAGTTTTGTCCTCTTGTCTGATTGTTGTTATTGTTTGTTTTTTCTGTATTTTTTGTAATTTGTGTTGTGATTGAACATTGTATTTTTCTAAATGTGTGTGAATAAAAACATTTGATCAAAAAATATATATATATTTGAGGCATTTTACTTACTTGAAACCAACAAATCCAGTCCAATAAAACAAAGAGATGTTGCTCGTTTGAAGATTCGGAAGTTGTGTGAGTGTATGGCCAGAGGGCAGGACCTATAAACACATTTACTACCCAATAGCATTGTGAGGCTGAACAAAAGGAGTGTATGGCCAGAGGGCAGGACCTATAAACACATTTACTACCCAATAGCATTGTGAGGCTGAACAAAAGGACCCTTTAAATATGTAAATGTGGTCTTTAAAAAAAGAAAACATTTACTGACTTATTTAGGATAGCTTAAAGTAATGTTGTAAAATTACAACCGGGGGCCTTACAGGGTTAACCTGTTTCTGGAAGAGCTCAAAACTAAGATAAAAACCTCATTGAGCGAGGTAAGTGTATTCTCTGAACCTTGTTAGCAAGTCGAAAAGAAAGCACTGAAGGAACATAGATCATCTTTTAGGTGCCGTTTACACGAGGACAAAACGGCTTGTATCTGCATAGTTTCTCTTGCGTATAGCCCTATTATTTACATGAGGCCGATAGAAACGGACCCCACAAACGATAACGGGTCCCAAGGTGGATAGATTTGCAAACGAAACTCTCTGGGGGGTCAAACGAGTCCGTGTAATCGCCTCTATACGAATATTTCCTGAAAAAATAACGATAGCCCCACCTCTGCTGCTCACTGCTGTAGCATGGCAGTAGCCATCTGTAACGATCAACTATCAAAAATAGCTGTGTTAATTAAACGCACAAGGGGTTCTTGAATGAAATAATATTATAAAAGGCAAACCAGAATTGTTAACGCCCAATATACTCCTTAAACAAATAAACAGAGTCAGATTTCATGCATTGATCCATTATATTGACAATTTTCCAGCCAAACAACACAAACAAAATTAAACAGTCCGCTCTGCGATACACTTGTCTTTACTGCCTAATCCAGGCCATTATTGTTCATTGCTCCTGCGCCCGTCGGCGGCAAAAAGAGAAATGTTTGTAGGCCTATTCAGGCTATAATCCACACAAAAAAGGAAACAGAGGACCGCGTGTCCCAGAGGAGCGATCTCACCCGGTGTTTGTAGAGAATATTGTTAAGGTTCGGCAAAAGGTAGGACCCAAATGCAGATTAAAAGGGAAGCGGGTTTCAAAACAAAAGTGAGCTTTAATAAAAAAGCTGATGAACGTAAATAACATGGCATGAAACACATAGGTAACACGAGGAAGATACAATACCAAAAACGATCGTGACCAACAGGGAGGGAGACAGGAAAAACAAACAATGCACCGACAAGGCACACAGGGAAAGACTAAATACAGAGAGGGGTAATCACAAGACAAGACACAGCTGGGGTAAGGGAGGCAGAAACACAAGGGCAACAGGTGAACACAATCAGATCAGACACACCAGGGAAACTAACGACAGGAAGGCAAACACAGGAAGAAGGAACAGAGAAGACACAAGGAGGAAAACATTTCAAAACAAAGGTGGAAAATGAAAACATAAATACAAAACCGTAACAGAACCCCCCCCTCAAGGGACGGATTCCAGACGTCCCAAGAAAACCCCAAAAAGTCCAAAACCTCTAGAAGGGTGGGCGGAGGGGGCCCGGAGGAGGGATGCACAACCAGGACCAAAAGGGGTCCCGGGCGGACGGCCCGGGGGCAAGGCAGAGTCCAAAAAGGGGCAAAGGCCACAGCGGGCGAACTCAGGGGCCCGGGCATGAGCGCGAAGGCAGTGGCTGGAAGAGTCAGGAGGCCGGGCTCGAGGGCGAAGACCATGGCTGGGGAACTCAAGGGGCCGGGCTCGAGGGCGAAGGCAGCGGCTGGAAGAGTCAGGGGGCCGGGCTCGAGGGCGAAGACCGCGGCTGGGGAACTCAGGAGGCCGGGCTCGAGGGCGAAGACCGCGGCACTCAGGGGGCCGGGCTCGAGGGCGAACAAGAAGGCGGCGACGGGACAGCTCCGGAGGACGGGCAGGAAGGCACCGACGGGACAGCTCCGGAGGACGGGCAGGAAGGCACCGACGGGACAGCTCCGGAGGACGGGCAGGAAGGCACCGACGGGACAGCTCCGGAGGACGGGCAGGAAGGCGCTGACGGGACAACTCCGGAGGACGGGCAGGACCCAGTATCGGCCGGACAGGAACCGGAGCCGACGGGACAGGCGTAGACGGGATCCTGAACATGACATGGGCTGGTGTCAATGGGACCCCGGATGGAGCAAGGGCTGGTGTCGACTGGACCCCCAACGGAACAGGACACAGAGTTGGCAGGACCCCCGGTGGAACAGGTGTCGGCGGGACCTCCAACAGGACAGGACACAGAGTTGGCAGGACCCCCGGCGGGACAGGTGTCGGCGGGACCCCCAACAGAACAGAACATGGAGCTGGCAGGACCCCCGGCGGGACAGGTGTCGACGGGACCCCCAACAGGACAGGATATGGTGTCGGCGGGACCCCCAACGGGACAGGACATAGGATTGGCAAGACCCCCGGCAGAAGAGTAGTCGGCGGGACCCCCAATGGGACAGGACATGGAGTTGGCAAGACCCCCGGCAGGAGAGTAGTCGGCGGGACCTCCAACGGGACAGGACATAGGATTGGCAAGACCCCCGGCAGAAGAGTAGTCGGCGGGACCTCCAACGGCACAGGACATAGGGTTGGCAGGACCCCCGGCAGAAGAGTAGTCGGCGGGACCTCCAACGGTACAGGACATAGGGTTGGCAGGACCCCGGCAGAAGAGTAGTCGGCGGGACCTCCAACGGTACAGGACATGGGGTAGGCGTCGGCCATAGAGCCAACAGGACACGGGGGGCTGGCGTCGGCCGGAGAGCCAACAGGAGACGAGGAGCTGGAGTGGGCCGAACCACTGACAAAACACGGGGGCTGGAGTGGGCCGAACCACTGACAAAACACGGGGGCTGGAGTGGGCCGGGGAGCCAGTACTGGAGCCGAAACTGGAGTCGGGACCATGGCTGCTGGGACCTGAACAGAGGCCTGAACATGGCTGTATGGGCCGGTTCTGGAGCCGGAACCATGGCTGTTGGGACCAGAACTGGGGCTGGAACCATGGCTGCTGGGGCCAGAACTGGGGCTGGAACCATGGCTGCTGGGGCCAGAACCATGGCCGCTGGGACCAGAACTGGGGCCGGAACCATGGCTGCTGGGGCCAGAACTGGGGCCGGAACCATGGCTGTATGGGCCGGTTCTGGAGCCGGAACATGGCTGTGTGGGCCGGTACTAGAGCAGGCACCATGGCTGCTGGGCACGGAACCGGAACACGGAACCATGGCTGTGTGGGATGGTACTGGAGCACGGTACCATGACTGTGTGGACCGGCACTGGAACACGGAAACATGACTGTAAGGTCCGGTTCTGGAGCAGTGACCATGGCTGCTGGGCACGGAACAGAAGCCTGGACCCTGGCTGTGTGAGCCAGGTAATGGAGCATGGAAGCATGGCTGTGTGGGCCGGTACTGGTGCACGGATCCATGGCTGTGTGGGCCGGTACTGGATTACGAGCTGGCTTCCTGACCTTGCGTTTCTTTGAGGTCTTTTGGAGGCTCCGTGGACCTCCAAACGCCAGGCGGGATCCCAAAAAAGGGTCAGAGAATGGAGACTGGCACTCAGGGCTACGCGAAAAAACTCTGAGCCATTCAGGCAACGAGCTCCTCAGCCATGGCATGTTAGACACCTCCATTTGTGCCTTCTTGAGGATAGCCTCTTTGTCCCTTCTTGACGAGGTTCCACTCCACTCGGCATAATAACATTGAAGGGAAAAGTCTAGATCGAACAGATCTAACTCAAAATCTTCAATATCCGCTGGGTCCATATTTGGTCGGTTCATTCTGTTAAGGTTCGGCAAAAGGTAGGACCCAGATTAAAAGGGAAGCGGGTTTCAAAACAAAAGTGAGCTTTAATAAAAAAGCTGATGAACGTAAATAACATGGCATGAAACACATAGGTAACACGAGGAAGATACAATACCAAAAACGATCGTGACCAACATGGAGGGAGACAGGAAAAACAAACAATGAACCGACAAGGCACACAGGGAAAGACAAGACTAAATACAGAGAGGGTAATCACAAGACAAGACACAGCTGGGGTAAGGGAGGCAGAAACACAAGGGCAACAGGTGAACACAATCAGACAATCAGACACACCAGGGAAACTAACGACAGGAAGGCAAACACAGGAAGAAGGAACAGAGAAGACACAAGGAGGAAAACATTTCAAAACAAAGGTGGAAAATGAAAACATAAATACAAAACTGTAACAAATATCTTTCTTTCTGAGCGCGTCCTCTCCACGGAGACGTGCTTCTTGGTCGGTCGATGCCATATCCACAGATTCGGTTTCTTTCAGTTAACTTCCCCGTTGCATTTATCCATATATTTACATGCTGAGGAAATGACTATATCCCGCTGAATACCAGCAATCGCCACACACACTTCCTCCTGTCAGTAGCTACTGCTAGTGCTACTGCTACTGACCATGCTACAGATATTAGTGCAAAATCTACAGCTCCTCTACCACAACCATCAGCAACAAGTGGACATGGAGAATTACATGAACTACATGTTGCTAAATCCACCGCGGGGCATAAACAGAAGGGTAGCCATGGCAACATTGCTCCGGGTTGCTTCGGGGTCTTCTTCGCTGCTTTTGGTGTATTTTGTGGCGGAAGTTACAGCGCCACTTACAGTCCCGGCATATGTACTACAGCGTGTCCAGCGGTCTCGTTTGAACAGACACGTTAAATGAAACGAATGCATGTGAACGGAAGACTTTTTGGAAAACGCATACTGTGCATAAACGCAAACGTTCCCGTGTGCACAACGCCTTAGTCACTGTCTCTGCAACCCCCAACCATCTGAGGAAGTTGAAGAATTCCTCTCCCGGGGTTTCCTCCTTCTCTGTTTCCTATCTGAAGATTTATGGGGGGAGGTTATACTTGTCTTACCTACAGATTTGGGGTTTTTAGGGGTTTTCTGGGTCTGGTTGTTGCTGTGCAGTCCAATGAGCTGTGAGTCTGGTTCTGAGCTGCACAAAAAAAGCAAGCACAATCTGTGTGTGTGTGTGTGTGTGTGTGTGTGTGTGTGTGTGTGTGGTGTGTGTGTGTGTGTGTGTGTGTGTGTGTGTGTGTGTGTGTGTGTTGTGTGTGTGTGTGTGTGTGTGTGTGTTGTTGGAGTCAGAAGTATGAGGTCCAGACTCCGCGCTGATCGTTTGTAGATGAAGCCAGGAGAGGATTCAACAGTCCCAATACCACTATATAAAAATCCACCTCACAAAATAATGAGTATATGTTTAAAAGTTTAATGCATAAATGTCATACAGTGTTAAAATAAAATGATACTTATACCACAAAGCGCCTTGGACTCCTTCTTGAGCTCTCACCGTGACCAGAAGTGTGGCAGCATAAGAACCCAAAACCGAGAGCCCCGTTCTGTCTATAATCGTTAGGTTAAATACTTTCTTCAAGAGCCCCCTCCTTTGGTGCTCTGCTATGATTTTACAGCCAAAGTTCTGACAACGTCTCAAGGCCAAGTGCATAAGTCACACCATGTCTCGCAAGCGATACTTTCCTCCCCACATGTTTTCACAATAGATTACATTTCAAAGGTCATTCTTTGTGCACAGTCTATCTTTCCTGTACCCAGTATTTGCACCGTCTTCACAATTTTGTTTGCTTCACACAGTATCACATGAGTACATTAATGCCCTTCATAATGGGGGAGCCAAACTAACACTCCCCCTTTTGCCCCATTCTACAGATTGGGGCAATCATAATAACCAGGTCACACACATGAATCATCTTCCTCCTCCTCGTCTCTTGGCACGCCATGCGCGGACAACAGACACTGTCGGACGGCTGCTTCTTCTTTCGATACCGCTTTGACAATGATTCTTTCAGCAAGCGAACGGATACATGGTATACAACAACAGCCACACACAGTTAATACTGACGCAAACACAGCTATTGACATTAACACTGTGAGAATTAAACTTTTGTATTGGCCAAACATGGACATGAACCCATCCCACCTTCCTTCCTCAATGCCGGACATGTCCTTCATTTTGTTGTTCAATGTTTGCAGACCTAACAGCGCTCTCTGCAATGATCCATCAACTGCGGTATTATTGGGGATAAACGTGCAACACTGCTCACCAAACATGGCACACACTCCACCTTTTTCAGCTAGGAGCATGTCTAGGGCAACTCTGTTTTGGTAAGCCATGAGGGACGTGGCCCTTAGCTGTTCAGAGACTGCACTTAGGCCATCATGGGTGTAGTTAGCGAGTCGTTGGACATTATAGTGAACAAAGTTGATACGGTCGACGTTCTTGTTAATGGTACACCATGGGCAGAGGATGGACACAAACCCATCTGATACTTGATTTGCCAATTTGTACTCACTGGGGACACCCCTTGGAACCCCTATGCTATCCATGTATGTGGGGTCCAAGTGGTTGACTGAATCTCTGCGTATTCTGTGCAGATTTGGGAGTATATCCCCTAAT
The DNA here is from genome assembly GCA_012861695.1 of Trematomus loennbergii. NCBI lineage: Eukaryota > Metazoa > Chordata > Actinopteri > Perciformes > Nototheniidae > Trematomus > Trematomus loennbergii. Next base: position 28,182,812 of record JAAOOA010000016.1, on the reverse strand, counting down.
TTCTCAACTTCTCCTGCATGTAAGAGGTATGAGGAGGTGGGCAACAACAAAGAGACTAGAGCGCAGACACAGGAGGTGTTTCTCTGCATTCTGTCCAGTAGCACATTGTCACCACAATGATACCAGATGTCCGAGCGTACAACGGGGGTGTTGTGCTCCGGAACTTGAATTATTTCGTGACATAGGGATTGGTTAAACCCTGAGTAGTTGTAGTAGCCTGATTGGTTTACACATGTGTAATTGGTGGTCGGGACTGTGTTTAAAAACAACGGTTTGTGGGTTTCTAGTGCAGTTAGTGGGAAGACCTGGTCAAACTCTGTGCAGTTTCCTCCTGGGTTGTCAGAGAACATGACGTCCAGCACACAACGACTAGGTAAGCTAGCGTCTATTATGCACAACATTGGCCTAGCTGCCATGCAAACTATGCAGTCCTCCCTCCTTACTAGAGCAGTTTGTTGTGCAAGGGTCAGCCAATTGTTAGATGCTAGCGCCTGCCCTGAGACACCGGTGACAGCGAGGAACTATAAATCTACAGTCCATTTGTCTTTTGCATGTACCACAACCCCCCTGTCTGTAGTGGCCCCGTCTGCTATAGGAGCTGATATGGCCGGTGATATGCAAGCGTAATCGGGAATTTGGGGTCAGTTGACGTTTGGGAGTAGGGCCATAAGTAGAACATAGCACATGACGTGGCAGGGTCTCGCACAGACCCTATAGCAGCCGTAAGATTTAGGGTTATGACTAGGGATGTTTTGGAGGATGATAGTTGTATGGTTTTTCGGAGCGCCACCGCGGGACCTGCTGAATATGCCGTCCAGTCTACATCCCCTGTTTCGCCAACTAAACCCGTCCAAGACTGGTCTATCGTCATGTACCACTCATAGTCCCCTCCCCACGCCGCTCCATTTTGATGTATGTTATTTACCAAACTGGTATACGGGATAACCGTGCTTGTGGTTGAATTCTCTGGTACACATATGGTGACCGATACTACTCGTAATGAGCTGGATTGTACGCATTCGTCGAAGTTTGGTTGGAACACTGAAGCTCTTGACCTTAGTTTTCTAATCATAGGTGGAGACGTGGCATTTGCTTTCTCAGTGTGTTCAGGGCTAGGTTCAGTGGTAACTATTATCAAGAGTACAGTGCCTATCATTAACAATATTGTCAAAATCAGGAAGACCACTGTCAGTTTCTTTCCTGGCGTTTGTTTGGCCATGATTGTCTTTGTCCAAGTGGATCAGTGTATATGTCTAGGATGTCGTGAGTGTATGTGGTGCAGTGGGTGCCTCAGTCTCGTCCGAGGGACTGGCCTCTTGTTGTACCTCCACGCCGGTAGTTGTCTCCTGGGCTGTGGTCAGCTCTCGGATGTCTCTTGCAGTATCCGTCAGACCTCTAGTGGGTTCAGGGGCGGCGACGCACCTGGACCAATGGTACCATACGTTTCCTTTTCCTTCCAGAAGAACTGCGTGATTTGTCCGCCGTATTATCCGATGGGGTCCGGTGAACCTTGGAGCGCACCAGCTTGGCTTGACCACCTTTAGTCTGACGTACTCCACATCTCTGACGTCCTCTGCTTCCTCGATGTGTCCTTTGTTTCTGGTGTCTGTTGACTCGTCAGCAAAGTCTGCAACAAGGCATTTTAGTTGTTCATAATAGTCTTCATGTCCTACCCTCTCATAAGCATCTGGAGCAAGAGAGGTTCCTGCGCTTGGCCCAGGGAACTGATGTCCATGGGTTAACTCATATGGTGTGAACCCGGTAGCTTGACATAACGTGCTTCTTATGTTCAACAGTACAAGTGGAAGAGCCTCTATCCAGTTCATGTCTGTCTCGGCACATGTTTTTGCTAGTTTTGTTTTGATGTTTTGATTCATCCTTTCGACCTTTCCCTGGGACTGTGGATGATATACTGTTCCATACTTGTGGGTTAGCCCCAGACTAGCCTCGACTGTAGCCAGGTCGTGGCTCTTGAAATGGGACCCATTGTCTGACCTAACCTTTCTGGGGAACCCATGATTTGGGATGTATGTTTGTACTAGGTACCGTATGACAGACCTAGAGTCTTCTTTTGAGCATGGCACCGCTTCAGGCCACCCTGTGTATGCATCCACAACAACTAGCAAATATCGTTTGCCATTGACTTTCTTTAGCATGTCTGTGTAGTCTATCACTATTTCTTCACCTGCCATGGTGGCCGCGGGGAATTTGCCTTGGTGTGGTTTTATGGTGGCTCTGATGTTGTAGGCACCACATATAGTACATTCTGACAGGTAGTTTGCCACCATGTCCGGCAGATAAGGGTGCCACCAATGTGTTAGAGATCTCAGCATTTGGTTTTTTCCTACGTGTGAAAAAGTGTGTGCTTCCTTTAGCATGGCCCTTACCCACCCCGGAGGAATAACTGGTCTTCCATCAGGTGAATACCATATGTCTCCCTCCCCCATTCTGGCACCTTTGTTTCTCCAAGCTGTTTTTTCCTGTGGTGACGCCTTAGCCTGTGTGTCCCTTAGGGCTGTGTTGGTTCTTGCCTCTAGAATAGTGTCTGTGTGTGATACTAGCACCATTTGTGAAAACTCCTCCTTGTACCCTGCTTTGTGTTTAGCAGCACTGTCTGCGGCGTTGTTACCCTGAGTGATAAGTCCAGGCGTCTTGGAATGGCCTTTACATTTTATGACTGCTACTGTGCGTGGTAACATGATGGCTTGTTCTAATGCTAAAATGGTTTGATAGTGTTTTACAGGGTGTCCGGTGTTTCGGCTGAACCCTGACCTTTTCCATTTTTGGAGTTCATAGTGTACCACACCATGTACATAGGCCGAATCTGTGTATATGTTTACATCCCTCCCTCGCCCATACTGCAATGCGCTCACTACACCCATTAGTTCAGCCAACTGGGCTGACTTCTTGTCCTGCAGAGCTTCGCTGCACACTACTTCAAACAGATCAGTCTCTGGTTTGTGTGAAACAACCGCAAACGCCCCCTTTAGCCCTTCTGTGGGGTGTTTAAGGTGGTGTATCTAGCCCCTGAGTCCACTAGAAATGGTAACACGTCGTCCCCTACAGTCAGTGGTATCAGAGGTTCCGCTAAACCCCTCGGTGATTTTCCTAGGAGCCCCTAGAGTGCCTGGTCCTCTGGACCAGGTGGGTACTCAGTATGTCCATATCCTAGTTCTCCAAACACAGCAGTCATAGGCCTCTAGCGTCATCTGCCCTTGAGTCTCAGAGCCTATTTGGGGTCCCTGCTGATATTGCTGTTGTTGCAGCTGTGGCGGCGCGTACTGTTGCTGTTGCCTTCCTTGTGGAGGAGCTGCTGGCCTGTACTGACCCTGTTGTACGGTGCCTAATGGTTGTTGTGTTTGCCTTTGGGCCTGGTTTGCATATGGGGGTCCCTGTTGTTGGCCTTGTGGCTTGGGGTGTGCTGGGGCGTGTAACGTCCCTTGAGCCTGATCTCTTGCCCTAGACCTACATTCTGCTATGAAATGCCCCGGTTTTCCGCAGTAGTGGCACCCTCCCAGTTTCCCTGTGGACCCAGGTATGTAACCCCCTTGGTTTGGCCCGTACGGGGCGGCTGGTGCCCCATATGTCCCTGCATATGTGAGTCCTGTTGGGTGAAATTGGGGTGCTTGTGGGGCTACAACCGGGGCCTGTATGTACTGTGGAGGCGCTTGTTGCCATCCTGGGTGTGGTTGCAGGACTAACTGTTTCTTTACTGATGTTTTATTGGTGTCCTGTTCCTGTTTCTGTGAAACTGCCAGTTGTGACTTAAGCAGTTGTAATTCTAACTCCTTTCTCTTGGTTTCCATTGATTCCCCCTTGCCTGCTACATCTTTATAGTAATGTGTCACCGCCCTTCCCCATGCTGCGTCTGTCAACACATCTCTGTCTGGGTTTCTATTGATGTCATTTTTTACCTGTGGTGGTAATGCTTCTAACACAGCCTGTCTGAATGACAGTTGGTGTACTGCGTCTCGTGTATGGTGTGTCCCTGTGTTAATGCGGTACTCTCTTTCTGCTCTGGCCAGGAAAGTGGACATAGGCTCTCCTGCTGTGATTGAGAACCCCACCGCCTTTGGGGTTGCGGGGTATTTTTCTCTCATGGCGGTGCCTAGGGCTGTACACAGTGGCGTATCTAGAGGTGCCTCATTCAGTATTTGGGTTGTGAGTGCTCTCTTCTCTATGTCTGTTGCATCATACCCACTGGTTTGGTGTGTAAGCATCCTCCTAATGTCCCCCATACACAGCTGTTGTCCCACCCCTAAGTCCAGGAAAGCCTTCATCCATTGCCCACCCCCTTCGCTTGGAGAGGGTAGGTTTGCTGACATTGCACCTAAATCAGCGTATGTGAATGGCCTGTATTGTGGCCCGCCTGTTGGCCCGGCGAACAAAGGCATTTGATTGCTCGCTGCTGGGAGCAATGGATACACTGAGGATTTACTGTCATTGCTTTCCCTGTCCTCCTCTTCTCTTTGCCTGAGCAGGGCAGCCTGTCTCTCTTCTTCCTTATTTTTAGATTTCTGTCTGGTGACGGCCGGGCTGAGTATTGTAGCAGCAATTACTAGTTTACTTTCTTATGCTTTTTTTTTTATTACCTCTTCTTCTTCGGAGGAGGAACTGCTGCTATCTAGTTCCTGCTCCTGTCTTTCATTTCTCCACTGGTGCACCGATGTCCTGCTTTTCTCCTTTTCTCTCTCTATTCTCTCCTCCGCTCTTTGGTATTGTTCTTCTAGCAACACTTGCCTTCTTTCTTCCCCCCGTCTTTCTCTTTCCTCTTCTTGTTCCTTCACATAATTTAGTATACTCTCATGATGCTGTGCTTCTTCTGATTCTTCATCAAAGTCCCTAAGGGTTCTGTTCATTTTTCTGATAACTTTGGCCTCTTTTTTCAGCATCCTGTACTGTTCCTCGTCTCTCCTTACTTTCTTATCTTGTGTATAGAACGATCGGTAGCTTGTTATCTTTTTTCTTTGGGCGTCTCTCGGCCCCCCTTGTCTATCCTCTCCCTCGCTTTGTGTCCCCGCATATGGGGTGCTGTGCCTCACCTCCCTAGCTTGCTGCATTCTCTCATGCATTCTCTCATATGATACTCCCTATCATAAACATGTCTGCTGCATGTTTTCCCGCGAGGAATACTCCATTCAGGTCTTGTACTCGTAGTCTGAAATTGGATAGTATACTTCTACCTCTCATGTACCCATATGTTCGTCCCACTCTTTCTTCCCATCCCTTCCATTCTTTCTCGGGCATCTGTTTTTGTCCTTCCTTTATCCAACTATCCCATACCTCTCTCCTCGATTGGGTACTAACCCCCCTTCTTTTATCTCTCTGTCAAACTCCCCATCCATCCTTACTTTTTACTTTCTTTTGTCACTAGTATTTCTAGGTTTACACACTCCTATTGCTGACGCGTCAGGCTTACGTTATCTCTTTGCTTGGTCCTACAGCTGATACTTTCAGGCTTACGTTATCTCTTGGCTTGGTCCTACAGCTGATACTTTCAGGCTTACGTTATCTCTTGGCTTGGTCCTACAGCTGATACTTTCAGGCTTACGTTATCTCTTGGCTCGGCGGCCTATATGTTGATTCTCGGCGGAATCCCACACCAATACAGCGGTTTCACCCGTTTCTTGTATCACTTATCAACACTTCATGACATTCCCGTTTTGTATTTATTGTAGTTATTGTTACTTGTTTGTTTTTTTTACAGACAGTTCCTTCGTTATACACCCTCCTAACAATTTAGTTTCTTCAAAGCGCACCCTTTGATCAAACAGGTTGGTGCTTACCTTATGTTGTCCTACCCGGGTGAGGATGAACGTAAAGGTCGTGTCAGTAACCTTGGTATGGTCCTAGTTGTCCTTTCTCCTGACCTTCATCACGTCAGGGTCACCATGCTGTTGGAGTCAGAAGTATGAGGTCCAGACTCCGCGCTGATCGTTTGTAGATGAAGCCAGGAGAGGATTCAACAGTCCCAATACCACTATATAAAAATCAGACACCTCACAAAATAATGAGTATATGTTTAAAATGTAATGCATAAATGTCATACAGTGTTAAAATAAAATGATACTTATACCACAAAGCGCCTTGGACTCCTTCTTGAGCTCTCACCGTGACCAGAAGTGTGGCAGCGTAAGAACCCAAAACCGAGAGCCCCGTTCTGTCTATAATCGTTAGGTTAAATACTTTCTTCAAGAGCCCCCTCCTTTGGTGCTCTGCTATGATTTTACAGCCAAAGTTCGGACAACGTCTCAAGGCCAAGTGCATAAGTCACACACATGTCTCGCAAGCGATACTTTCCTCCCCACATGTTTTCACAATAGATTACATTTCAAAGGTCATTCTTTGTGCACAGTCTATCTTTCCTGTACCCAGTATTTGCACCGTCTTCACAATTTTGTTTGCTTCACACAGTATCACATGAGTACATTAATGCCCTTCATAATGGGGGAGCCAAACTAACAGTGTGTGTGTGTGTGTGTGTAGTGTGTGTGTGTGTGTGTGTGTGTGTGTGTGTGTGTGTGTGTGGTGTGTGTGTGTGTGTGTGTGTGTGTGTGTCTAGTAGTAAAAGAAGGCGGTTCCTGGTGCCTCCTCCTTTTACTACACACACACACACACACACACACACACCACACACACACACACACACACACACACACACACACACCCTTCCTCTCTCTCTCAGTGTTACTTGCTCGCAGGGCAGCTGTAGATGGACATTAAGCTGCACAGAAATCAGCGTTTCTCCTTTTTCCTGCTTTTTTCTTTGTGGGTTATTTTTTGAAGTTTAATTGATTATTTTCCACAGTGTACTGAATCGGGATGAACACCAACGACTTCAAATCCAACGTGCAGTCCAGTCTGCAGAGGGCAAAGGACGTGAGCGATGAGGAGAAGCTGTACAGATACAAAGGGGTGCTGTACCCGCAGCTTCTCTCCCCCGAGGAGAACCTCAAGGCTCTGGAGAACTTCAAGGGCCGAGAGGAGGACATCGTGCTGGTGGCATACCCCAAATGTGGTGAGTGACTCTACAAGGGAATAGGGGGAACATTTTATTTTGTCTCTATGAAACCTGATGTACTTATATGATTGTGTTTTCTTCTAGTTTGTATCTTCTTGGTCGAATGCACTTATTGTAAGTCGCTTTGGATAAAAGCGTCAGCTAAATGTAATGTAATGGAACACATTATTAATATATATCGTTAGGAAACTTCCCTAGTTTATTCATTACATTGAGAGAAATATGTTTTGTATGACAAGTCTTCTGAAATCTTATGTTTAAATATTCAAATGCTTCATTTTGTTGTTAAAATTGTGCTCATTTGCATACAATTCCTGAATAGAAATGTGAACATTGGATAAAGCCGTGTTCAAAGTTCTTGTTTTTGTTTTGTCCACATGACTCCAACCTGTTTACAGTTTTGGATATGTCTTCATATTACTCTATGAATCAGAATAATTCAGAATATACTGTCATGAGCCATGAAACATGCATTTTCAGCCCGTTGATGGTGGTAAAATGCTCTATAAATCAGGCTTTGAATGACGTGTGAACAACGCCCGTTCAGAATATAGAGAGGAATTACACTGGAAAGGTTGGTGAGTGCAGTGTTACCGTGGAGACTTCTGCTGAGAGAGGAGGAGAAAACACTTTTTAAACGGCCTTTAAAGGTATTATTGTAAAATGCATACATTTGTACACACTACAGGTGAATAGGGTAACAATGTAACCATATACAGTATATCACCATGAAAACCTCCCCAGTTTGTAACTTACATTAACACAATTATTTTATGTATTATAACCTTTCTGAAATGTTTAGTTTAGATATGCAATGTGTGATCAATTTAGTACAAATTTGAACATTGTATAAAGCCAATTGTTTACATATTAAAGGGGATTCCAGATGTCTCTTTTACTCCATGACGTCAAGACAATTAGGTTTTGTAATTCAGGAAAAAAACTGGACTAATTTGGGTGAAGTTCTCTCATTGGCTCATTGATGAATCTCTTACTAATCTCTATCCACTTATATCCAAGTCAAACCATAGAGTGGTGAGAGTCTTTTTGATTTTGCAAGTACATTATTTAGGTATTTAAATTGTATAATGAACTGTGCTTTGAAAATAATTCAACATTTTTGGTAAATACATTAATTAGATCAGATAGATTTAAACTTCATGTCGTCAGGATGCAGTTATCATAGCATAAAGACTAGAAGCAGACTAGAACGCTCTCTGATGAATGATAAACCCCTTTGTTTAATGTGCAAACAAACAGATAATTAAAAACTGTTTTAGTGGGGGTTGTGTCAGTGTGCGGTTGCCACAACAAAATCAAAGCAGTGATCAAAGCAGTTTTTTTACTTAAGGAAATAGACTGTTGTGTAATGTCGAGAGCAACAGGAAGCTTAGGTTCTTCGGTGGTTAAAAGGAAAAAAGTCCTGTGTTTCCTAATTTACGCTTGAGTTGATGAGTTGTTGCCTAAATCTCACCAAACAAGATGAACAGGAAAAACCGTCAGGGCCGTTTTAGTGCAGAGAAAAGTAAGTGAAGCTGTGATTCTTACATATTTACACCCCATAAATCCCCTTGTACCTCGGAAGCTGCTCAGATGTCCCTCCTCATTTTATTGGCACCAACAAGGACAAATAAGCTGCAACACCCCGAATACATTCTTAAGGAGAAATGTGCTTCAGTGGCGAAGTCAAATAAAAAACACATCCCCCCTGAAATACTATAAATGAAAAACTGTGCTGCAGAAAGTCAAAAGAAAAACACTAACAGCAAACATGTTAACATTTATTTAGCAATGTTACAAACACTGAAATAGAACTCATATAACTGAAAGTCTCCAGGCCTCGGAGAGCGGGAGCGCTTGATTTATGAACCAAAGGAGTAGACTTTCCAAGAGAGTGTTTGTTTTTATAAAGGGAAGTACATTTGGCCTTTTATAAAAGATTTATGAGTTGACTTTCTTGCTATAAATATGTCTGGCATGTTTCTTCACAGTTTTTCCATAGCTATGCATGTATTTGTTTTGGATTTTCTAAATTTGGAGTCTGCAGCACATTTCTCCCAATGGAAATATTTTGCCGTTGTTGGCCACCGTATAATTGAAATTAAAATCAACTTGTAAATTGAGTTAGCGTGGCATGTGTCTCGTGGCAGTGGACAGCTGGGACTGTTTTAGAAACACTTGTTGGTGCATTCAAGGAGGCAAGGCCATTTTATTTATATAGCACCTTTCAGCACGCGACAATTCAAACAAAAGACATTTAAGAATAAATACAGCATAAACACATTATTAAATGGCATTTAAAAACAGGCATAAAAAGATAATGAAATAAATAAATCAACACAGTAGGTACAGAATACATGAATAACAGGCATACTGCAGTGTGAGTATGAACAGCTCAATTAAAAGCAGCGGCAAATAGATATGTTTTTAGTCTGGATTTGAAAATAGGAAGTGTTTCAGCGACGTGCACGATTCGGGCAGATTGTTCCAGATTGTCGGGGCATAATAGCTCAACGCTAAAGGACACACAGACATTTCAGAGATTAGGCTGCAGGTTTTATATACCTGATTTATGATGTCTACAAAGAACAAGTACAGTCAATCTTTATTGTATACCTTTAAAGTCTATCACCATGTGTTAGTATGGTTTAAAAGTCAAAGTGAATACAAGTTGCAACAAGTTTCATGTCTATGCAAGCTGATTTTCAAATAAATTCAAAACAACTTTAATTAATTAAAAGCAACATACAGAAAAGAAAAGACAACATGTGGAATGGATTCTAGAGAATAAATAATAAAATGATGGTAAAAAGACACCAAGAGCATTTCATTTCATGATCGCCAAGGGATGATCCAGTTTAGTTTTACAACCCTTTAAAAATGGAAAAACGCACTCGTTGCAAAACATGCAATAACATGAACCCGAAAAAAAATTCAAAAGGTGACGAAAGTTACATTACATGTCACTTGTTAGACGCTTTTATCCAAAGTGACTTACATACTCAATACTGTGGGCAATCCCCACAGGAGCTATTTAGGCAATCGGCATGCTGACTGCAGTGGGGTTTGAACCTGTGACCCCCTGCTCCGAACATCAACACACTAATCCACTGCGCCATACGCCTCATTTCCTGTTTCTGTTTCATGCTTTCTGTAAAATCACTGCAGCCTACCAAGAAATAATCGTCCACATTATATCCTGATTAAACAGAAATGTATGTTTTTACGCTTTGTCGGATGAAACAGAAAACATTCAATGTGTCACCAAGAGAAGTAATACAAATTGAAAGTAAAATGTCACTACTGTATATCCCAGTTTTCTAGCACTAAAAGATGCTTTTAAATCAGATGTACTTCACACATTTCTCAGTTTTTTAACTGTAAGGTGTCATATTCTTATTTCCCGTATTTATATTAATTTTTCTTGCAAACATTTGTTTTATTTTGAATTATAAAGTAGTTTCTACAGTAGTTTTTATAGTATTTCTATATCTGCTCTAATTCATTTCGTATTCCTCTTACTGTCTTTTATGTATGCACCATTACACCAAAGCAAATTCCTTGTCTGTGCAAACCGACATGGTTTCAAACCTGTCTCTGATATATAAAGGATTATTTGAGACTGAAATGTAACGACTTCCTGTCCTTTAAAGATGGGGTAGGTAATTCACTTCAGAAACACTTGTTGTTATATTCCATGGAATGCTCTTAACATCCCGATAGCAATGATATATTAAATACTTTGACAATAAATACATTCAAAAAAATTCATCTGTGGAAGCCGTGGCGCTGTAAAAAGCACGACCAATCATCTGAGCCGGCCCGGGTAAAATAACTGGATGGCCTACCTGCCTGTCAGCCTTCCATCTCGTGCACAAACTTATCTCGTGCCCTCATTGGTCATGTGCGCGTTCGTGTGTGTTGGAGGAGGGTCTCTGTAAGGAAGTCTGAAGGAAGGGGCAGATTTTTTCCGGTTGTGTGATTTCAAATTCTAGCGCACTCGAGCTGGTTTCTCCATTCTTACCTACCCTACCTTTAACCTCTAAAAAGCCACTTCATTGTTTCTCTGCAGGAGCTGTGGGTTCTGCGGTGTATCTACAACACCTGTGTGAATGTGCCGATGATGTATTGAGATTTAAAAGCACCTAATTTATCTCCTTCTCCTGAAGTCATAAAGTGCTCACAGAAGAAAAGCGTCGTCACATTCCTGCTGTCGCCGCGCTGCCTTCCAGGAATGTGACGTGTTTTCTTTCAACACACGAGACATTTCGAGAGACATTTTTTGCACACTAACGACACGAAGACAGATGAGTTTATCGCCGTTTGGGGAATGTTAGATTGAACACACACTAATCACACATGCATTTATAGGGGCCCATTTGGTCTGGGGCCCGCACGGGGAGAGCGGCTATTCATCGGCTCTTTTTATGTGTCCCCTTTTGATGCTACAGGCATTTAAATTACGCAGCAGATAATGGCTTCCTGATGTCTCGCTGATATACGGCGGCAGATAGAGGAGGATTTACCTCGCCTCCACACACTCATATTTACGGGTTGCTGTCGTTTAGGCCTGTTATATTTTTCACTGCTTTCTCATTCTGCACCATGTGGCTCTAAAAAGCGTGTTTTATCACCACTTTCTGTCACAACCAGATAACAAAGACATGAAATACCTCTGCTTTAAACCTTTTTGGACTTTAACTGATTCAGACTACTCAATAAACTTGTTTTTTTTTCTCAAAGTCAGCTCTTTGAGCGCCATAATGCAAATTATTGGGTTTTATTTGTTAGTGTGTCAGCAAAGATTACAGAAAAGCTACTGTTCATATTATAATGAAACACGTGGTTGTATGAACTTCTTCTTTAGTGTATTAGTAGATGTGGATGTATTTAAGACACCTTTAAAAATCAATATCCGTTGAAGTGTAAGCTATATTAAGAATGTTTTATCCACCTTTAAACTTTCTTTACTTCAAATTCACAAAAACAGCCATTTTACCTTGCAGGACGCAGGAGTTTCTGGTTTGTTTATTATGTTTGCTGCTGATGTAAACTGTGTGTGTGTGTGTGCAGGTTTTAACTGGATGGTGGGGGTGGTGAGGAAGATTATCGCGGAGGCCACGGGGGTGATAACGGAAGCCAGGATGCCGCCGCTGATGGAGTTTTTTGGACCAGAATTGTTAAAGGTATGTGTGTGTGTGTGTGTGGGGGGGGGGGGGGTGTTTGTATGTGTTAATTTGATTATTATTTTCTCATGCCAAGTTCTACTTTCACTCCACAACATGTTTCTGACAGCTGCAGTTACTAAACTAATCACGATTTTTTCAAAGTTTATAAAATGTCAGCTGAAAAAATATTAGTTATAATGTTGAGAGATATGTATCTGTACTTTAGCCTGGGACATTTGTAACTCCTGATAACACTTTTACTGGAGGAACATTTTCAATGTAGAAGTTTTACTTGCAACAGGGTATCTATATATTATATTTATAGTGGTAGTACTTTTAATGCAGCAGCAGGAAGATTGTGTTTCAACTTTATGTTTTAGAGTCGTGCAAAGAGAGGTCTGTCTGTGTTTCTGTGGAGTCTCCACTATCAGACGTTATCTAACAGTTAGAGAGCAGGAGAGCAGGGACTTTCGTGGGAGAAAAAGGTTCCTATTTCTGATTGGCTGGGCGGATTGCAAACCATGCCCGTAAAACAAAACAAAAGTTTTGTGAAGCCGCCATTTTATTATCCTCACATTAGCATTATTAGCATTAGCATTAGCCCAGCGCAGAAACGCAGAGAGACTAACTTATGGCAACACAAAAGAAAACATGGGAGCGGTGGAGATGAGGAGGTGTCGGCGTTCTGGCGATTTACTCCCCAACTCCGGGGACTTCCGGCCGGGGACTTCGGGTGGCAGTATACGCCGTGAAGTTGTTTGCGGCCTGCCAGTAATCCCAAAGCAGAAGAAGAAGAAGTGACGTCAGCGGCTTCATTTGCCTAATCCTCCCCCAGGAACTTATTCCGGTGTGTACTTAGTTCATGAGAACTCTTTAGTTCTCATGAACCTTTGTGGGAAAAGTACTGCGGTGTGAACGTGCCTTATGTGCATTTATATTAATCTCGAATAATTTTGTGACCACAATACAAGTTTAAACAGACACGCTGCAAGTTGTGTTGACACAGTGTAAATAGCGCCTACCCTTAATGTGTGTTTAATATTGCACTCCTTTATTATAATCCTTTCTTCTTCCACAAACACAAACCAAACCTCATTTAGTAATTAAGGCCCCGGCTCCACGAGGACAAATACGGCAAAACGCATCGGAGAAACGCAAATGCAACCGCAAAAAACCTTCCGTCCCCACGCAATATACACCGGATTGTGTCAAGCTCCACGAGACGGCTCCGTTTACATCCAAACGCTGGAAAAGCTACAGTACATATGCCGAACCTGTACGTGGCGCTGTAACTTCCTCCACAAAAGCAGCAACTTCCTCCACAAAGCAGCGAAGAAGAATGGTTGTCATGGCTGCACTTCTGTGTATTCTCCGCGGTGGGGGCCGACAGAACCGGGCAGAGTTTTTTGCCGGTCAGCGTGTGTTAAAGTTTAAATCTTCCGGACAAAATTATAAAAGTGCCGGTCAAAGGTCTTCATTATTATTTATTGAGCTTTAAAACAAATGAATAACGACGATATAATGATATATAATCATCAAATACACAGAGCCTGTCTCTTTTTCCTCTCTTCTCACAGCGTCAGTGTCTGTCTCATGCAGCAGCTGATCCTGTAATGAGTGACCCGACAGTAAAAATGAACATATTTATAACTTGTTTAGGTAGTTTGAGAGGTAATTAAAATAGCTAAGGGTGATGATCTGACTTGAAGTGTGTGTTTTGCTCCCGCTGCATCACAGCGGCAGGAGCTGTGTGTCTCCGTCCTGTCAGATTAGACTTCACTCGCGTTTATGTCCATATCGAGATAAAGATAAATAATCTGAATTCAAGGAGGAGCTCCTGTAGATGTTGCACAAAGAACTGTAGCATGGTCAGTAGCGACTGGAGCACGATAGCAACCTGCGGGGAGAGGCGGGGCTATGAAAACGAATGACCGTATAGGCGACTCCACGGCCCCGTTGGACCCCCCAGAGCGCTCTGTTCCCAGATCTATCCACCTTTGGACCCGTTGTCGTTTGCGGGGTCTGTTTCTACGTTTCCCTTACGGCGTCGTGGAGCTTAGAGGGCTATACGCATGAGAAATATGCGGATTCAACCAGTTTTCGTCCTCGTGGAGCCGGGGCCTAAGTAAACACATGTTCAGGGTGTCGGCCTGTGGGTGTTTAAAAGTAAAATCTGTGGATTGTTAAAGTCAGAAAATGTCTACATTATATTTCTGCCTGTAATCAGAGACATGGACTAAACAGAGGATTCAAACACAAATGCTGATGTTTAAAAGGAATCTTGGAAACCTTTCAACTGTTCAATCAGAAACGTGTGTGTGTGTGTGTGTGTGTGTGTGTGTGTGTGTGTGTGTGTGTGTGTGTGTGTGTGTGTGTGTGTGTGTGTGTGTGTGTGTGTGTGTGTGTGTGTGTGTGTGTGTGTGTGTGTGTGTGTGTGTGTGTGTGTGTGTGTGTGTGTGTGTGTGTGTGTGTGTGTGTGTGTGTGCTGATGTATAATTAATTAATCAAGGAACATATAGTCTTTCTGTGTGCGAGCTACATGAGAAGATTGACTTTACACTCCCTCATTTGTCTTTTTAGTATTACATCAAAGTTTGGGAACAAAAAATCAGCTAAACTGTTTTTTGTAACCTGAACAAGACCAAATACCACGACCATGTGTCTGAAATTGCTCCAGTAATCTGCATTTTCCTTAAAGCATAACATGTGGAAGCAGTTTAGTTGTACGGGAATGCTACGTTACGTTCTGTCTACAAGTATTTAACAACAATAAACATACAAAAATACAGCATTGGACAAATACTCTGCTCTTATACTTCAGTATAAAAAGACTCTGTTATAAGCAAAGTCCTGCTTTCAAAATCTTACTGAATTAAAATAATTAGCAATGGCCCATTTCATAATAAAACAGGCTAATATTATTGAATTATAATTCTTTATTTATAAGGAATTATTACCTTTGATGTGTGTTAATTTTAAAGTTAAAACATACAGAAGCCAGAGGGATTTAAGAGCAATAATATTCTGTAAAATGTACATGTAAAAACAGGTTAACGGTTCTAAGTTAAATACGCCTGGCAGCTCATTCCAGGTTCGCAGGGCGTGAAAGGAAAGGCAGATCCCCAATCACCCGAACAGAGGGTGATTGGGACCATGAGGGGAAAACTCTCTGATCAAAGAGTTAGATTACATGCCAGTAACTGGATATATATGTACTGCTGTAACATGTCAGTAAACTGGATATATATGTACTGCAGTAACATGTCAGTAAACTAGATATATATGTACTGCAGTAACATGTCAGTAAACTGGATATATATGTACTGCTGTAACATGTCAGTAAACTGGATATATATGTACTGCAGTAACATGTCAGTAAACTAGATATATATATACTGTAGTAACATGTCAGTAAACTGGATATATATGTACTGCAGTAACATGTCAGTAAACTAGATATATATGTACTGCAGTAACATGTCAGTAAACTGGATATATATGTACTGTAGTAACATGTCAGTAAACTAGATATATATGTACTGTAGTAACATGTCAGTAAACTAGATATATATGTACTGCAGTAACATGTCAGTAAACTGGATATATATGTACTGTAGTAACATGTCAGTAAACTGGATATATATGTACTGCAGTAACATGTCAGTAAACTGGATATATATGTACTGCAGTAACATGTCAGTAAACTAGATATATATGTACTGCAGTAACATGTCAGTAAACTAGATATATATGTACTGTAGTAACATGTCAGTAAACTGGATATATATGTACTGTAGTAACATGTCAGTAAACTAGATATATATGTACTGCAGTAACATGTCAGTAAACTGGATGTATATGTACTGTAGTAACATGTCAGTAAACTAGATATATATATATACTGCAGTAACATGTCAGTAAACTAGATATATATGTACTGCAGTAACATGTCAGTAAACTGGATATATATGTACTGCAGTAACATGTCAGTAAACTGGATATATATGTACTGTAGAACATGTCAGTAAACTAGAATATATATACTGTAGTAACATGTCAGTAAACTGGATATATATGTACTGTAGTAACATGTCAGTAAACTGGATATATATGTACTGTAGTAACATGTCAGTAAACTGGAATATATGTACTGCAGTAACATGTCAGTAAACTAGATATATATGTACTGTAGTAACATGTCAGTAAACTGGATATATATGTACTGCAGTAACATGTCAGTAAACTGGATATATATGTACTGTAGTAACATGTCAGTAAACTAGATATATATGTACTGTAGTAACATGTCAGTAAACTGGATATATATGTACTGTAGTAACATGTCAGTAAACTAGATATATATGTACTGCAGTAACATGTCAGTAAACTAGATATATATGTACTGTAGTAACATGTCAGTAAACTGGATATATGTACTGTAGTAACATGTCAGTAAACTAGATATATATGTACTGTAGTAACATGTCAGTAAACTGGATATATATGTACTGTAGTAACATGTCAATAAACTGGATATATATACTGCTTTACCCAGGAAAGCTGTTCCTATAAATGTTGTAGATGGATATTTCTTTTTAAACACAAAAGAAGTCACAATGATGGTTGAGGTACTTTACACAGGTTAGAAATTGCAGAATGATAGACTTCATTTATAAGAGATGAACATACATGCATATAAATGACAGTTAAATTATTAAAACTGTTAACAGTTTCTAAAACTGCAGGATGTAATATTGCGTGACTTTTGGTTGCATGTTAAGGGTCAATTAACAATAAAAAGGGTGGGACTCTGACAACCTTTGTTTGAATCCTGTTTCCCACCATCAGTAAATATTTCTTTCTTAATCTTCCCTTAACCTCGAACAAAGAATATTTTATTTAACCAATATTTTACAAAGATCAGTGATTCATTCTTTATTCAACAGAGTCATTTTAGGCCTGGCCCTATTGAAGGAAAATGCCAAGTGATCAGTCATGGCAGACGTTCTCAGATGTTGTATTACCGTCACGTTATTGGAAAATACTAACAATGGAAAAGTCCTGTATTCAAAATCTAACAAAAGTAAAAGGACAAAAGTATTAGCATCAAAATATACTTGAAGTACCAAAAGTAAAAGTACTCATAATGAGTTAAGGCCTATTCAAGAATCATATGTTTTAAATGATTGTGTTATAGTTATTGATGCATTCATGTGTTCATCACTTCAATGTTCAGCTCGGTAAGGTGGGGTTTATTTGAATACCGCTGGATAGCTTTATTTATAACCAAATATTATACATTATTATTATTGAACTAGCTAGAACCTTAAGAAGTTGGATACATGTAGTAAAGTAAAAGTACTACAATAGTTGTCTCCAAAATGTAATGGAGGAGAAGTATAAAGCTTCATAAAGTATGAAAAAAATACTCAAGATAAGTCAAAGTGTACCTCAAATGTGACTTTAACTAGAGAACTTTAGTAAATGTACTTTTTTGTACTTAGATGCATTTCAAATGATATCTCATTCTGTCTCCCAGTATGTATATTAAAGGTGTTTTGTAAGTATGTAATAATGTTTTTGTCCCGCTCTGTCCTCAGGAGGTGGAGGAGACTCCCTCTCGGAGGTTTCTGGGGACTCACCTTCATCCCGACAACATCCCCGCCTCCTTCAATGAAAAGAAAACTAAAGTAATTTTTAAAAAGTCTGCAGGCACACGTTTCATTTAGAAGAGAAATAGAATCTTCTAAAACAAAAACAGTGAAAGAGAGAGAGGTTACTTACCTAACCCAATCCTCACATGGGAAACACATGAAGACGTGATGGATGTAGAAGTGGCTTTCAAAATAAATCGCTATTCTTCATTATGTTATCCTTCTTGCAATGAATTAACTTAAAATACAAAATCTATTTATTTTGAAGTCACAAAAGGTTCTGTTTTATAATTATCTTTTGGATAGTTATGATTCTTTCCAAAAGTGGACACAGCTTGATTGAGTTTGAATGAAATAAAACGTATGACAGTAGTGACTATTAAAATAGAAAATAGAATATAATCAAAATCACTGTTTTTGCCTTTTTAGAAATATCACAAAGATGGAAGAAAATCAATCATTACTATCCTTTTCAATTCCTTTTTGACATCATGATTGATTTATTTCCCCCTTTTTCATTGAATTATTATAATAGATTCCAGTTTAATTAGCTAAAATGTTTGTTTTAAATGGTGTTGTGTGTGTCACAGATACTGGTGATCTTCAGGAACCCTAAAGACACGCTGGTCTCGTTTTATCATTTCTCCAACAACAACCCGGTGCTGCCCTCAGAGTCCTGGGACTCCTTCTTCTCCAACTTCATGAGCGGAGACGGTGAGAAAACACATGCATGACTTTATCACGATAAGAAAAACATTTATAGATAATCATTTGCTGAACAAGCACTCCTACTTATAATGAATTAGACCACATGCCACGCTGCCAGTTTGACAATAATTCAAATGTTAAATGTGTTTTTTTAAACATATATCACATGGGTGTCAACTCAATTTCATCACGGGCCACATCAGCATTATGGTTGCACTCAAGAGCCAGTTGTAACTTTAAGACTATATAAAAAACATATATAAATATTTAATATATAAAAATAATGCATTATATTACATTATTGCCTCTGTATTGGATTATGATAGGGTAATAATTTCATAATTAACTACGTCTGAAAGCAGAAGTCTAGGGCAAATAATTGCAAGTCTTTTCAGTGAGAATGTCACAAATGATTTAAAAAGAAAAGCCAAATTCTGGGGAAAAAAGTGAAACACAAAAAAAGTGACATTTTGAAGAAAAAAAAGTGACATTTTGAGAAAAAAGTGACATTTTGAACAAAAAAAAACGGACACAAAAAAAAGTGAAATTCTGAGATAAGGGCACATTCTGAGAAAAAAGGCATATTTTGAAGAAAAAAAGTAATTCTGAGAAAAAAGTCAAATTTGAGATGCATTGTGGGTACATGTAGTTTATGGACATCGTGCTTCTGTAAATCGCCATGTAACCGTATAATAAACATATTATATTCTTTCAGAGCTCTTGTGGGGCCACAGAAAATGAAGTCGCGGGCCGGATTTGGCCCCCGGGCCTTGAGTTTGACACCCCTGGGCTAAAGTGACCAAAACGTGATCTTAAATCATTTATTTTGTCTGGATGTTGATTTTTTTAGTATTTATATGTTGCCATTTGAGACTCCTTGTAAGAGTTGTAGGTTAGCTCTGGGTTTTAAACAAGATGCTGAAGAAAATTATGAAAAATAACAATAAAAATGCATTTAGGGTGCTTTTTAGATCAGAAACAGGCGTCCAACCAGTTGCTTTAAGAGGTGGTGCTTTTTTGACTTAATGCTTTTTTTACCACAACCAAACCCTGTTGACAAGCAAGGTATTGGGGTGGAAATATTCAGATTATAGGGTACAGTTAAACTAATTTGTGTCTAAAACACGTCCACAGCAGAGGGTTAAACGCACACTTTGGATAAGTACCTCATAAAACCTCACTTTAAACAATGCAAACTTTAATTTAAAGAAATTCCTCTGTAAATTGAACCATACTGAGGGATGAAAAGGTAATAGGCACATTTTAGTAACCCAAGCATACGATGATTGAATGCATTTGCTCCTAACACCAGGCAGTGTTTTGTGCTCTCACATCCTGACTTTATTGTCCTGCAGCCCCGCTGTGTTTATGAGCTAATATATCAGCTAATAAAAAGTGTGCAAAGCCGACTCAGCATGTTCCACTGAGGAAGCTGTTGCATGCCTTTTAAATCCAAAGAGCCACTGTTGAGTTTACTGCATCAAACACTCATAAAGTACGAGTTCAAATGCTTCTCACGCCTTCTCAGGGCAAAGGAGGGCAGCTTATCAGAACATGCACTGATAACATAACGTCTAAAAACCTAGGGAGCAAAAGTAGCAATGTAAAAGTTATCAATTACAGGAGAAAGGTAAAACATGTTGGACATTCATTGACATCACAATCATGAAATCTAGTTATTAAATTATTATTAAATAAGTTACATGCAAGCCTAATTTCCTGCAAAATGTGAATACTACAAAATATAATGAGTGCTGCAGAAATGCTGTGTCACTGGAAAATGACTGTGCCCACACAGGGCTGTGCAGAGGTGAACTTTCTACTTTCTTTGTCATCTCATGCCAGTTACTAACAGGTCATTACAAACGTGTTTCTCTGACATGTGCCACACTTCCAGTCATTTGGCTTCCACTCATAAAACACACCTACTCAATCAGCTGTGTCAAATATTTACCCAATTGTATTTATATGTATTCTCTGTCAGATTCTCTATCGTCCCTGAGTCTGGCTTTTTGTGTGTGTGTGTGTGTGTGTGTGTGTGTGTGTGTGTGTGTGTGTGTGTGTGTGTGTGTGTGTGTGTGTGTGTGTGTGTGTGTGTGGTGTGTGTGTGTGTGTGTGTGTGTGTGTGTGTGTGTGTGTGTGTGTGTGTGTGTGTGTGTGTGTGTGTGTGTGTGTGTGTGTCCTCCCTGTGGAAAAATAATGGATTAGGATAAAGGATTAAGAAGCGCTCTTCTCCTTATGAAAGTAATACCAGCGATTGATAGAGAACATTGACCAACAGACCATAAGGTGAAACCTAATCTTTATCTGTGCAGAAATACCAGGTTTAAACCGAGTGAATATACATGCAAAGTATTCAGATTTATATCATCGTTACGAATCAAGCTTCAATTATTCGTGCAGTCCTACTAACAAGAGACTTAGACACTTGAAAGAAAGCGCCGTTGTAAATTCACCAGTGGGGTATTTATTTACATATACATACAACTTTCGTAGAATAAAACGTTATAATATCTTCAGCTAAAAAAAGGTGTGTGTGTGTGTAGTTGCCTGGGGGTCGTACTTTGACCACGCTCTGGCCTGGGAGAAGAGGATGGACGACCCAAACGTGATGATCGTCACCTACGAGGAGCTGAACAGGTAGATCACACACTCATCGATGTAAAAAAGGAAACATTATAACTTGCTGAATGCAACACATTGACTTGTTATTTCTTATAGTTGCTTCATGCTTTTTTCCAAACAGTCCAGCAAATTCTTACTGATTTTCTTCCCTCAATGGATGCAGCCCATTCGTTCAGTTCATTTATTAAAAATCCCAGCCTGCAGATACTTGAGTTAGCGCGCAAAGTCACTCATTAAAGGTCCCCTATTATACTCATTTTCATCAATATATTACAGGTCTCAGATATATACAGAGCCTGTCTCTGATTGGCTGAAACACCAAACAGATCATTGCAGCATCCCATAATCCCCTCTGTTTCAGCCCTGTTTCAAAAGTGCTGATTCTCTGTCTGTTACTTTAGATGAAAATAAGGAGCCCCTCCCCACGCCCCTCTGAGAGAGATTTGGTTACAAAGAACACAATAGAGTGGCGAAGTCCCTCCCCTTCCGGTTGAGCCCCATGGGACCTTATTTCGGAAAAGTTATGCATTGAAGTCAATGGAGAGAGAAAGATTATCTTTCGATCCCGTTTGAATTGTGCCACGAATTACACATATGATGTTTGTCAATTTAAAAGATAATTTTGCAAGTCAAAAAAAATAAAATGTGTCGTAAAACTGTGAAGTAACACATTTGTTTGTGTGAAACGCTCAATGAACTACATCTCTGGTCTCACAGAACAACACACGTCACCAAGATGGCCGTCACTACTGTCAACAAACCGATTGGCTACCCTCACACTATCACCACAATGAAACACGTCCTGAAGAATGTCATGCAAAGCTGCCTGCCTGCCTTCGATTCTCTCTGAACTGCCCGGTCGTTTTAATGTTTAATGTCAACCATTTGTGCAGATAGCATGAAGTAGAGAAGATCGCTAGCGTTAGCGTTAGCATTTCTCCCCCGGGCTTAAATGGTGTATTATAGAATGATCACACCGGTGACAGTACTATTCAAAGGGTTCACGAAATATGACTACTACTCTTACTGTTTAACATTTTGGGTTACTTAATGTTACTTCATGTTAAGGCTAATAAAAATGACAAGGCTGTAATGCTAACTAACGTGCTAGCTACTAGCTAGCTTGATCCACACACTCCTCTTTCATCAGACGGGAAGCAAAAGAACAAGCAAGACCCATTGCTGGTATAATAACAACCTGGTACTAAGCACACAGGCATCTTGTTAAAGTTATCTTATCTTAGCCAGCGCCATATAGATAGATTCTATCTATATGGCGCTGATCGTATATATACGGTATTATACGTGTATCGTAGTGTCTCAATTGTGACATCACTTACGCGACTCTGGGATTTGTAGTCTTTCTAGTTTCGTATTTTTCAAAGTCTTATATTTCAACAGTTTTAAGACAAACTTTGACTTTTTTTACATGGAAATGATTTTTAAGATTGACAAACATCATATGTGTAATTCATGGCACAATTCAAACGGGATCGAAGATAAGTTTTCTCTCCCCATTGACTTCAATGCATAATTTTTCCGAAATAGGTCCCATGGACCGGAAGTAAGTGGGAGGGACTTCGCCACTCTATGGTGCTCTAGGACAGTGGTTCCCAAACTGTGTGCCCGCGGCACACTGGTGTGCCGTGAGGCAAGTCCGGGTGTGCCGTGGGATTTTGTGACAACCATACGTTATTATTGCAATATACAACTACACAAAAATAATTATTTTTTAATTTACTATATCAGTACTTTGTATGCACTCATTTCATAATACAGAGGCAAACTCTATACCTAAAAACAATTCTTTTAAAAAAATCCTCACGGAACCCCATATTTCGCAGGTAACGCAGTTGCAGGTGGGAATTATACGACCGTGACACACGAAGGCTGAAGGACAACATTAAACAAAGAAACACGCAAGAGGGAAAATGGAGCGCTTTCTTGTGCGGAGCAAACCACCAACCACCAGTGCAGAGATGCCGAAAACCCACCACCGAAAGAAAAGAGGAAAAAAACTGTCAGCAGACAGTATCATGAAAGTTACCTGTCTTATGGCTTCAGTTGGACCGGGGATGGCAACAATCCTCAACCCGAGTGCGTCGTCTGTCGGGAGAAGTTAGCTAATGCGAACATGGTTCCAAGCAAGCTGAAGAGGCACTTGGAAACCAAACATCCCTTCCATGTTCAGAGAAACTTGGCCTACTTCAAAGAGCGCGGGATCTGAACCAGAGGCAGCAAGACCGTTTGTTGGATTGTGTGAAAGTGTCTGAAAAGGCAATGGAGGCTAGTTACATGCTAGCGGAGCTCATTGCAAAGCAGAAGAAACCTCACACAATAGCGGAGACACTCATCCTCCCCGCTTGCAAAAAATTGTAGGTATCATGCTGGGTCCAGATGCCGCAAATGAGCTATCCAAAGTGCCGTCGTCTGATAATACCATCAAAAGAAGAATCGACGACATGAGCAACATTGACAGAGAAACTGCAGGCGAGCGGCAGATTTTCCCTACAAATAGACGAATCTACAGACATAAGTGGGGCTGCCCAACTTCTGGCAAACGTCAGATATGTTGATGCTGACTCTATCAAAGAGACGTTTTTCTTCTGCAAAGAAATGGAAAGCCATACTACGGGAGAAGAAATATTCAGGGTAACTCATAACTATTTAAAAGAGAACAGTCTGACCTGGAATATGTGCGTCAGTCTTTGCACAGATGGTGCAGCAAGCATGACGGGGAGAGTGAAAGGATTTATTGCTAAGGTGAGAGCACAAAACCCACATATCGTCACAAACCACTGCATTTTGCATAGAGAGGCATTAGTTGCCAAAACCATGCCCCTGGAGTTGACTGAGGTGCTGAATCAGGCTGTGCAGATGGTGAATTACATCAAATCAAGGCCCCTGAAATCTCGCCTCTTCTCCCAGCTGTGCGCCGAGATGGGAGCCGACCACCAAAGCCTGATCCTCCACACAGAGGTACGTTGGCTGTCACGGGGGAAAGTCCTATCCCGTCTTTATGAGCTTCGGGAAGAGCTTTTGGATTTTCACGTGAACACGCTGTCCCACATAAAGACAAGCTCGCGGATGAGAGGTGGTGCGCCAGGCTGGCTTACCTCGCTGACATATTTGGGCATCTCAACGAGTTAAACGCCAAGCTTCAGGGCAGGAATGAAAACATTTTAACATCCACAGACAAGATTCGGGGGTTTATGGGCAAACTTATCCTGTGGCGCGAGGCTTTGGAACAGGGCTCCATGGACATGTTCCCGCTGGCATCAGCTGCGCCGCAGGCAGCAGGGAGCGCGCTGTATATGCCGAACACCTTCAGACCTTAAAAGAGAGGTTTGACCGCTATTTCCACATGTGGCTGACATCGAGGACTATGACTGGATCCGAGACCCATTCCACCCGGAACTCTCATCAGAAAAGCTCACTATGAAAGAGAGAGAGGAGTGCGCAGAGCTCCGTGTGGACCGCACACTGAAACTCAAATTTAGTGAGCTCCCACTGGATCAGTTTTGGTTGGCTTCTGCATCGGAGTACCCAAGCATCTCCCACCACGCGATTGAGCAACTTCTTCTTTTTCCCACGACCTACCTGTGTGAGTTGGCGTTCTCTACTCTGGTTTACATGAAGAACAACAGGAGGTCACGGCTCTCTGTTGAACAGGACTTGCGAGTGGCCCTCTCCTCAGTGCCACCAAGGATTAAAAAATCTGCGCGCCCCGACAGGCACATGTATCTCACTAATTTGTAAGTCGGCAAAAATATTTACAATAGCACATGTTTCTATGCTGATTGCTGAAATGTTATATTTATAATTTGTAGTTCAGGACCATGGACAGTGCAGCTTCCTTGCATTGACAGTTCTCTGCTGAGTTTCCTTTGCCTCATTTTTTATTGTGTGACCTGTCTGGTTTAAATGAGTGTGTTGCTGCTTTGATGAAGCCTAATTTGTAAAGTTTCAAATTAATTGAAATATTTCGTTAATAAATATTTCATGAGTAATATAGTTGTCTTTGTCACATTTTATTTGGCATTAGTAAATAATTATGCACATTTACAGATATTTTACATGATATGAGTGATAACACGTGTTATACGGGCTATTTTGCAAATAGGTGTGCCTTGAGATTTTTTTTGTCCTTTGGTGTGCCTTGGGCCCAAAAGTTTGGGAACCACTGCTCTAGGAGGAGATTCAGGTGATAAGGTGGGGGGGGGGGGGGTTACCTTGGTTGCTGATTGGCTAATGGTTACACAAGCCAAAAAAACGTTATGACATCATAAAGTGGCCAAATACTGATCAGCTCATTTTCAGACAGGTTTTTATATAAATGGATCAGGACAAAAAGAGAGAGAATCTTTGTTCCTGAAACTTTCAGAGTCTCTTTCCACAGAGGGGACACATGTTGATGTAGAAGAGACATGAAGAAGAGGGGACACATGTTGATGTAGAAGAGGGACATGAAGAAGAGGGGACACATATTGATGTAGAAGAGACATGAAGAAGAGGGGACACATGTTGATGTAGAAGAGACATGAAGAAGAGGGGACACATGTTGATGTAGAAGAGACATGAAGAAGAGGGGACACATGTTGATGTAGAAGAGACATGAAGAAGAGGGGACACATTTGATGTAGAAGAGACATGAAGAAGAGGGGACACATATTGATGTAGAAGAGACATGAACAAGTGGATTTTGCATAATAGGTGACCTGTAATGTGTTTCCTGTCCTGCAGGACCTGAGCGATGGCATCCGTCAGATCTCCTCCTTCTTCGGCTACACTCTGACGGAGGCTCAGGTGCTTCAGATCTCAGACGGCAGCACCTTCTCCGCCATGAAACAGAGCTCCGCTAACTCCCATGGGGCTATGAGGGACGTCATCTTCAGAAAAGGTGCCTTACATACTGTCTCTTTATCAGTATTATAAAGCAACAATAGCCACAGACGGCTTAAAGTTGCCTCCTCTTCCCACTTAGTAAATCCATTATGGAACACAACTTCTACAATACATTTCAATAGTGCTCAGATCCTTTGCTTAAGTAGAAATGGTAACACAACCTTAAAAATACTCAATTACAAGTTAATGTCCTGTTTTTAAAATGTTACATCAATAAAAGTACCGAAGTAACATCAGCAAAATGTTCTTAAAGGCGGGGTAGGTAATTCACTTCAGAAACACTTTTTGTTATATTCCATGGAATGCTCTTAACATCCCGATAGCAATGAATACATTAAATGCTTTGACAATAAATACATTAAAAAATGCAATCTGTGGAAGCTGTGGCGCTGTAAAAAGCACGACCAATCATCTGAGCCGGCCTGGCTAAAATAACTGGTCAGCCTTCCTCTCTTGCACAAACTTATCTCGTGCCCTCATTGGTCATGTGTACGTTCGTGTGTGTTGGAGGAGGGGCTCTGTGAGGAAGTCTGAAGGAAGGGGCAGATTTTTTTCGGCTGCGTACTTTCAAATTCTAGCGCACTCGAGCTGGTTTCTCCATTCTTACCTACCCTACCTTTAAGGTTGCAAATACTTATTGTGCAGAATCGCTCGACAAGTTTTGTATTAATACAAATATGATATCATTTGTTTTTTAACATAAACAAATGAGAGGTTTTTTTCGAGACAGAGAGTGAATAAGCATATTTCCCCAAATGTTCAACTGTTCCACGAAATGAGGTCTGATATTCCGATATTAATATACGAGAACTTCCGTGTTGCAGATAAAGAATACTTCTTAATTATTTTTAAGCAAATTAACGAGAAATAGGTCAAATCAGAGGTTTTAACTGTGAGATATTTGTGTCCCTGTGCAGGCGAGGTGGGCGACTGGAAGAACCACTTCACCCCCGAACAGAGCCGAGAAATGGACGCCGCCTTCAACAAACAGCTGGCAGGAACCAGGCTGGGAGCCAAACTCAACTACCAACGCCACTGCCAGTAGGGAGCGAGGGAGCAAGGGAGCGAGGGAGGAAGGAGGGAACACATATACAAGAAGAGGGAACAAGTGCATTATGAATGGTTGTTTTATTTACTCCAATCTGTGAACTTTGGTTGAAAAGTTTCAAATCTTGCAGCTCACAAGCCGGGCGCAAACCTGCTGTAAAACGAGCAAATTGTTGTTTTATGGATACTTTTTCTTTGTGCTAAGCTAACTTCGCTATATAATAAGAGTCTACATTTTCTAATCTTACTCTCCACCAGAAACCAGTCCTTGCAACGCCTTAAGCGGCAACATTTGGGTTCACCTGAAGTTAATCTGTGCACTAAACACAAAATCTATGAATAAAAAACAGTTCTCAAACACCAGAAACACACTGCTCATCGACACAGGAAACATACAAGAAATATATCTTCTGTGGGGAATAATGAACACGCATTCAGATGCTTTTTACACACATAAAATTTGAACATCAGAAAGTTTGCCTGAACAACAACAGAGTTTGGGGTTTGTGTGTGCAGTGTTCAAGTATTTCATATTGACATGAAATGCTAATCTGTGCAGCACATTTCATATACCAAAGCAATAAAAACAAGCTATATAAAAAGTTAAAAATGGCACAATACGAAACAAAGACAATTTAAAGATAAGGAATTACAAAAGTGTTTGATCCAGCAAACATTATCATAGTGAAGTGTTAAGGTATTGAAACACACTTTGATTCACCTTAATGCTTTTAGGATTTAACATGTGTTGCACGCAGAATAAAAAAATGAAAGAGACATACAGCAATACCATTTAAAAATGCAGTTATAATTTAAAAAACAAACATGATTGTCACACAGTGAAAGTGGACCGAGGTAATACAATCCTGATGGTGTTTTCTGACATGCTTTAAAAACGTGAGTCTGTGCAACTACAGGTCTATTTGTTTTAACATTCAGCCCGTTCCTGTTGGCTCTGATTCAGGTTTGTATTCAGTCACACCAGAGATTATCAGATGTACTGGGTGTGATTGTATTCAGCAGCTAAAATCAGGAGCACATGAATGTTACTTCTCAGGTTGTTTTACATCAGGGGTGTCAAACTCAAGGCCCGGGGGCCAAATCCGGCCTGCGACTTCATTTTCTGTGGGCCCACAAGAGCTTGCAAAGAATATAATATGTTTATTATACGGTTACATGGCGATTTACAGAAGCACGTTGCCCATAAACTACATGTCCCACAATGCATCTCAAATTTGACTTTTTGTTGTCAAAATATGCCTTTTTTCTTAGAACTAGCCTTTTTCTCAAAAAAATGTTTTGTTTTTCCAGAATGTGGCTTTTCTTTTAAAATCATAATGACATTCTCACTGAAGAGACTTGCAATTATTTGCCCTAGACTTCTGCTTTCAGACGTAGTTAATTATGAAGTTATTACCCTATCCGATAATAATCCAATGCAGAGGAAATAATGTAATATAATACATTATTTGATATATATTCAATATTTATATATGTATTTATATATAGTTACAACCGGCCCTTTGAGTGCAACCATAATGCTGATGTGGCCCGTGATGAAATTGAGTTTGACACCCCTGTTTTACATGCAATGTTTAAAAAACTTCAAATTTAACATTTTAATTAGTCAAACTGGCAGCTACCTGAAATCGTGGGAAAATGCACATCATTCTGGTTTTTGAAATTGTGGCTTTTAAACAACTTTGTGAATACGGGCTTTTATAAATTTGCACAATCACTGTTTATTCTGTATGGTTATTACATGCAGTGCATCACTGTACATGATCACGATGAAAATAAAACCCTTTTCCAGACCACTTACTTCATCTCCATTTGTTTGACTCCATCTCTGCTGCTAAGAACACAATAGGGACATAAGTGGAACGCAGGAATACGAGGATGTGTATCCTTCTTTTATAACTAGTTTGCTATGCCCTAATGCAGGGGTGTCAAACTCTTGGCCCGGGGCCAAATCCGGCCCGCCACTTCCTTTTATGTGGCCCACAAGAGCTTGCAAAGAGTACTACGTTTATTATAAGGTTACGTGCTGCTTTACAGGATCACGTTGCCCATAAACTACATGTCCCACAATGCATCTCATTTTGTGAGAGACTTTGCCCTAGACTTCTGCTTTTAGACATAGGTAATTATGAAATTATTACCCTATCCGATAATAATCCAATGCAGAGGAAATATTGTAAAATAATACATTATTTTATATATATTATATATATTTATCTATGTATATTTATATAGTCTTAAAGTTACCACCGGCCCTTTGAGAGCAACCATCATTCAAATGTGGCCCACGATGAAATTGAGTTTGACACCCCTGCCCTAATGTGTTATATATATATATAGACCAGTACCACTAAGAACTTTATGTATGTTTAGATAAATAAAATGATGCAATTGCTGAAAGATAATTCTAAATGATAAGTGTTTAATTTCATTACAAAGAAATGCAAAGTATTTAAACACCTAACGATACTTAGGCCTGCTTACCACTCCAACAGTATGGGTCATTCCAGAATTTCATGTCCCCCATATAAAAAATCTAATAATCCATGCCCAAAAAGCTAAAACATGCACTTGTTGTGTTAAACATACTTGTCTTGAGACAAAATGTATATAAAGTTGTCAAAAAAGTGGTTTCAAAATATTATTTAAATAGCTCTCGAACACCCCCTAAAATGGCATTTTCTTCTGGTTTGACTTCTTGGTGACCAACTTGCATGTCAAATATAACATTTAAAATAGGGATTTTATTTACTTTTTTGGTATTATTCTATTGATATATGTCTCTTGTAATGGTAAAATCAATTTGTTAAATCATAAACATATTTTAAATAACAGTAATTTTGCACAGAAGGTGTGTCCCTCAACATGCGTTCAACCCTGTTACCCAAACCTTTTTAGATTGGCAGAGGAAGTGAAAAAACTGTAAGTCAAATGACACAGTGGAAGTGGCATCAGCAAGCCATGTGCTAGTGCCATGGGTAGACCAAAACTAAGTCCTCTCTTTTATTTTTCATATTTTTACAATCTTTTCAGTCTTAAAAGAGTGTGGCACTCTAACCACTCAACCCTGTTACTCATATTATCACAATAAAGCATATTCATTTCAAAGTTAACTTTCTTTATTAAAAAATACAAAAACTCAAATAACAATCCGGAAGTGCTCATCCTACACGTACAGTAAATATCATATGTTTTCCTCTGAAAGGGCTGACCGGAAGTAGTGTCATTGTTGATGTGATGCTAACTTAACGACTGGTCCACCGTGAGTCTCGTGAATGAATGACATCATGCTGTCGGTCTCCATCTGCGACATGACACCTGCAGACACTAACGGTGAGACGTTATAATTTACAACCTGCCGTTAAACCGACAAGAGCGACGCGTTCACGGTTTTCTGTTTACATAATGATTCACAGAAGGTTTTCTGTTAGCTAGCATGCTAACGTTAGCCTCAGTGAAAGCACCCAGGTAGAGCTAGTGATGCTAAAGATGCTAACGATGGAGGTGAGAGGAATTCACCTGTTAGTCTTATTAAAATGGCAATTTTCCTTTTTTGATGAGGAGAACACCTGCTTGCATCCATGCTGGGAACATTTCCAAATCAATGTAATGCTACATGATGGTACATTGATTTAATTAAATGAATTATGTTATCAACTAATTAATGCCACTTCTGGTCACATGTGCATCTTTTATAGTAATGTTTTTTTTTACTACAGGCTATTTTTTTTTACTAATGCATGAGTTTTATTGATCTAATGATATTATATAATAGTGTAACAATCACAGGGGACACAGCCTACTGTAACACGAGACAGTAGCTACAGTGTAGTTATGGCAATGAATATCTTAAGTGCCAGTCTCCTTCAACAATGCAACATAGATATATATTAACATAAAACAATGAAAACAGTGCAAGAAGATTTTGCTTGCAAGTCACCTATGTGCAGGTAATGCAGGAGAAGTAGATATAATAGAATAAGATGAGCTAAATACAGAAGGTTACATAACAAATACTCTACAAGGATAACATATTGGTTATTGTAGTAATGAATACATATGTAAAATGCAAACAGATGGACACTTAACGTTAAAAGGACACTTCACAGATCCCAGGAGTTTAGCAGTCTAATGGCCAGTGGGATAAAACTGCCCCTTATTTGAAGCAACGTTAACAGTTTCAATGCATTACCTTTTCTTGTAAACACAGGCTTTTACTTAGGGACCATCAATACTAGGGATGCCAGCGATTATTCGATTTTTCGAATATTCGTTACAGTCTCCATAATCGAAAATTATTTTTAAAATTCGATTTTATTTATATATATTTTTATTATTATTTATGTTTTTCTTTTTTTTCCTGGCTCAGTTTCAACCAAAATATAGACTAATGCTAATAATAGTAATAGTATTAATAATTGGAAATGGCCATTGGTCACACCACCAGTTGGTTTTACTGTAAACTTGGAGGAAGCCAGCAGCGCAGGCTGCGCAGAGTGCAGACTGCTGCTGCTGCCTGCTACACACCGACCCCCCCCCCCTTCTCCGTCACACGTGCGATTGATTTATTGGCGATATACAGTGAGAATAACACAACTAAAGATGAACAAAGAAGAGTTCCTCGTGGAACTACTTCGAACTGACAAGTGAAGTAAAATGCAAGCTCTGCGAATAATCGATTAATATTCGCCAGGGCTGTCCGATTTTCGAATTTGATCATGGTCAGTTTCTGGCATCCCTAATCAGTACATGTTGCCTTTGAATTGCACAACACCAATGTTACTTTCAGTATCTGCCTTCTAACTTTTTTTATAAGCAAAAACTATGCCAAACAAGTTAAATTAAATGTTTAATATTTTTCAGTCGTTTCCATGTCATGAGAACCAGTAACTCCAAATAAAGCAGAATTGTCTGACTATACTCAACTACCGGGACACACCCACTTTTTATGGATTTTACTCCCATTTCTTTCTTATATCGCCATATTTATTTTAATTGAACACTCTTGAATTATTTCAATAGCTCCAATATTACGTGACCTAATGACCCCAAATCCCCTGGACAATTAGGACACGCCTCTTTTAGTTGTGATCCATTGAGTCCAGAGCTGGACTAGCAAACTTTCCGGTGGGAAGACGTGCCTTTTGGGCCGACACAACTTAATATTATTTACATTTTTGTTCTGACGGCCGTTCAGCTACTTGTATGTTGGTAGTTTTGTTTGCACTGATGGCAAACATTTTCCTCTGGTCAGGAGCCCCTCCTGTGTTTTTGTTTGATGGTTGTGGGCCAAAATGCAGATTTTCTGTCCCAGTCCAGCCCTGATTGAGTCCCTCTCTTGAGTAACCTCCTCTCTGTGTTGCAGGTGCAGAGTGATGCAGCAGAAGTTGTGCTCCAGAGGTTCTGGTTCTTTCCTCTCGGAGAGGAACGGCCAGGCCTGCGGCGCCTCCTCTTCCTCCTCCCCCTCCTCCCTCCCGTTCCGCTGCCCCCGCTGTGGAGAGCAGGAGCGTTTCCGCAGCCTGGCCTCGCTCAGAGCGCACCTGGAGTACCGCCACTCGTACTGCTCGCCGGACGTGACCAGCGGTGGCTTCAGCATCACCGGGAAACTCCCCGACCCGTTAACGGCAGCGATCCCGTGGCACGACATGAGCCTCCCGACCCGCAGGGGGCAGCAGAGACCCCCGCACGTTCGCTCCCTCAGCGACAGCAGAGACAGGTATATATATTTGTATTTGCACGTTGTTGGCATATACACAGAGATGGCAAAAGTACACACATCCTTTACTCAAGTAGAAGTACAGATACTCGTGTTTAAAAATACTCTGGTAAAAGTAGAAGTACTGACTAAACTTCTTAACTCAAGTAAAAGTAAAGAGGGCTTTGAAATGTACTTCAGTAAAAAGTACCCATAACTAGCAGCTGTTTTAAAGAGTACCTGACCTCCCTTTATATTAATAGAACAATAATGTCATTGTTAGCTAATGAATGTTTCCATGCTGAACAACGGCAACATGACAAAGTTTTCATTGGTCCCTCTTCTTGAGAGAAGACCAGGAAATGATGGATACACGGATCGTGTTCAAATCAATAGGCACGCAATGACTCTAAATAATAATGATCACGCCACCAAACACACATTCAAACTAAAGGAACCAGCCTGTTTGGGAAATGTAAGAAGTAGAAAGTACAGGTATTTGTGTTCAACATGTAAGAAGTAGAAAGTACAGGTATTTGTGTTCAAAATGTAAGAAGTAGAAAGTTCAGGTATTTGTGTTCAAAATGTAAGAAGTCAAAGTAAAAAGCCGTCAGAAAAATAAGTAGTGGAGTAAAGTACTGATACCAGAAAAATGTACTTAAGTACAGTAACGAAGTATTTGTACTCCACTACTTCACACCTCTGAACATACAGTATGTTTTGTGTTATGCTGTCGTGCCACATGTATTGTTGACATAACGCCTTGTGCAGAATGCTTTGGCAATACTATGTGTAAAATGTGGCCATGCCAATAAAGCCCTTTGTATTGTATTGTATTGACAGCGGGTTCCTCCCCTCCTACGGCTCTGTGAGGAGGAGAACCCAAAGTGTGGGGGTTGGGACGCAGGCCGAAGAGGAAGAGGAGGATGATGATGAGGAGGATGATGAAGAGGAGTTTGGGTCAGATGACGACGATGTGGGAGATGATGATGAGGACGAAGGTGAAGAGAAAACGGAGGTAGAAATGACGGAGATGTTAAAATGTCCATTAAAAAGTCAGACACTTGCCCCCATCGCCTGAACCACCAGCTGTTCCACCCTCCTGCTCCCCTCGCCCCCCCGCCCTACCCCAACCTGGACCTGGACCTGGAGCTGGTCGGTGCGTTCAGCTTTTTTAACTTTTTGGAGCAAAGTTTTGTTATTGATCCAAGGATTTAAGGGAATAACATATTTTATATTTCCTTAAATTTAAAGAATGACATATTTCTGGTATGATTTATACATTTATATACAATTTATAGTGCGGAAACACATATATGAATCCTTCTGCCTCCTCTCCCGTCTCCTCTCCTCTCCTCTCTCCTCTCCTCTCTCCTCTCCTGTCTCCTCTCCTCTCCTGTCTCCTCTCCTCTCCTCTCTCCTGTCTCCTGTCTCCTCTCCTCTCTCCTCTCCTCTCTCTCTCTCTCCTCTCCTCTCTCCTCTCTCCTCTCCTGTCTCCTCTCCAGATCAGAACCAGTACTCCGGTCTGCAGACGGCAGCAGCCTCAGCAGCGGTGCGTCGTCGCCTGGCGAGTCTCCTTCGCGCCGCCGACAGCACGATGCAGCGTCGCCTCGCCAAGGTGAGCACGGAGCTGGCTCAGACGGACACGCAGCTCCTGTGTGAGCGCGCCCACTCGCAGCACCTCGCCCAGGAGAGGCAGGAGGTGGCCGACAGAGAGCGGTCGCTGAGCCGACAGGTGGACGTGGCCGTCATGGTGATCGCAGCGCTGAGGGAGCAACTGAACGCCTCGGAGAACGAACTGGAGCGACAGGAGAGGTAAACGTGATCAGATATACTACTGCATATATATATATATATATATATATCCTTTATTTAACCAGGTAAAGACTCATTGAGTATTTTCCAAGAGCGACCTGGCCAAGAAGGGCAGCATGAACAAAGTTACAACCGATAAAACACAGACAATACAGGTAGACGAATACAGCTGTAAAAACAAATGAAATGGCACATTAGCCAGTCAATATGCAAAATAAAAGAAACTATTAAAAAATCATTAAAAGCTGGCAAAATTATAAACTACTTCAATTTTGGGATATACGCATATTCAAGTGAAAGTCTTAAAGGTGGGGTATGTAATTTTGGAGAAACCAGCTCGAGTGCGCTAGAATTTGAAAGTACACAACCGGAAAAAATCTGCCCTTCCTTCAGACTTCCTTACAGAGCCCCTCCTCCAACACACACGAACGCGCACATGACCAATGAGGGCACGAGATAAGTTTGTGCACGAGATGGAAGGCTGACAGGCAGGTAGGCCATCCAGTTATTTTAGCCGGGCCGGCTCAGATGATTGGTCGTGCTTTTTACAGCGCCACGGCTTCCACAGATGACATTTTTTTAATGTATTTATTGTCAAAGCATTTAATGTATTCATTGCTATCGGGATGTTAAGAGCATTCCATGGAATATAACAACAAGTGTTTCTGAAATAAATTACATACCCCACCTTTAAATGTCATACGCACAGAAATGCCTCAAAGGGCTGTACAAAGCAAAGACAAAAACAAAATACAAACGTCATAGCATAACGATTATAAAAACTTGGATAAGTCAACGTAAAATGTGCTATTTTTCTACAATCCATAACAACAACAACAACTGTGTGAAAATATTGACTTTACAATATATACTAGTGTATTAAAGATATTATTGATATTACTAGTATTTAATTAGATTTCTGATTTCCATGTGTGCAGTCCACTTTATTTTTCTCTTGTGCTCCACATGAACTGCTCACTGACCCAGTGCTGTATTTGGATATCATTTCTGTTTTCCAGGGAGGTGATAACGATCCAGAAGTTCCTGGAAGCGGCGGCTCGACAGGAGACGTGCGGTAAAGTCCGGATCCAGCACTTCATCGAGAATCTGCTGAGACGCATCGCTCTGGCCGAGAGGCTGGTGGAGTATTACCAGGAGAACAGCCCGCAGCAGTGCAGCCACTACAAGGTACAGCAGGGCGGAGGAGAAATAAATACTTCATAGGGTCCTTTTCTGGGTAATAAGCACTTTTGATACAAATTATCAAATTGTCCAGATAATAATAAAACCGTTATTAATTTTAAAATAATGACACTGTATCTTTATTTTGTGTTAATCCTAAATGTAACGGCGTATTTTCTGTTTGTATTTAGTTTGTCTTGTATCTGTAACTAACCTTTGACCTTTTTCTGTGTCCTCATCAGTACCAGCAGCCCAGTGAACACACACCTCACAGGATCACTAAAAGCAGGTGAGGAACTCCACACTGATGCTGTTCATCGCTCAAACTCAAACTGAATGAGTTTAAAATATCCAGAAGTAAAAAGCTAATGTTGGGCTATAAAGGAACTACAGCTCGGTCACATGACTTCACGTCACTCCGCTAAGCTAAAGGCAGCTAATGTTGGGCTATAAAGGAACTACAGCTCGGTCACATGACTTCACATCACCACCGCTAAGCTAAAGGCGGCTAATGTTAGGCTATAAAGGAACTACAGCTCGGTCACATGACTTCACGTCACCACCGCTAAGCTAATGTTGGGCTATAAAGGAACTACAGCTCGGTCACATGACTTCACGTCACCACCGCTAAGCTAAAGGTGGCTAATGTTAGGCTATAAAGGAACTACAGCACGGTCACATGACTTCACGTCACCTCCGCTAAGCTAAAGGAGGCTAATGTTGGGCTATAAAGGAACTACAGCACGGTCACATGACTTCACGTCACCACCGCTAAGCTAAAGGCCGCTAATGTTGGGCTATAAAGGAACTACAGCACGGTCACATGACTTCACGTCACCACCGCTAAGCTAAAGGTGGCTAATGTTGGGCTATAAAGGAACTACAGCACGGTCACATGACTTCACATCACCACCGCTAAGCTAAAGGTGGCTAATGTTGGGCTATAAAGGAACTACAGCACGGTCACATGACTTCACATCACCACCGCTAAGCTAAAGGAGGCTAATGTTGGGCTATAAAGGAACTACAGCACGGTCACATGACTTCACGTCACCACCGCTAAGCTAAAGGCCGCTAATGTTGGGCTATAAAGGAACTACAGCACGGTCACATGACTTCACGTCACCACCGCTAAGCTAAAGGCCGCTAATGTTGGGCTATAAAGGAACTACAGCACGGTCACATGACTTCACGTCACCACCGCTAAGCTAAAGGCGGCAGACAACCAAAACATTAAAAAAAACATTGACTTCAAGATTAAAGAACAAAATGTGCTAAAATGCTGACTCATTTCCGGGTTTTATCACTCATTCCTGCACCACTCTTTAGGTTATTATCAGAAGTATCTTCAGGGTCCCAGCGGATCCTTAAAATGTCTTAAAAGTCTTACATTTACTTTTTGATATTCAAGGTCTAAAAGGTCTAAAAAGGTCTGGAATTTTAGGAGGGGAGGTATTACATTTTCTCTTGGGCAGAATGAATGAATTTGTTTGTTAATGTGAAGGCAGTCATGTTGGGTTGGCACTGAATATGTCCCGTTATTAAAATGCAATAAAACTCAGTAACGGTTTATACTGTTTTCTAGTTCATCGATTTTTTTGTATTGGTATTATTTTTCGTTAGAGGGGTCTTAAAAAGGTCTTAAAAGTCATTCAATCTGTACTTCAAAAATGCTGTTTGCTGATGTTAATTGAAATAAATCTGACATTTGCAGGTCAGCAGGGGGTCAGCTGTCGTCCTCCGGTCTCCACGACCACAGGACCCACTCCCACTCGTCCTCCTCGCAGTTTGGGGGCCGTCCTCTGTTCTCCCGAGCAGGGGGGGGGCGGAGCGGGAGCACCGGGAGCGTCTGGCTCAGTCGTCCCGGCTCTTCTGTCGACCCGAGCACCGAGACGACATCTGGAACCACCAGCGGCGCCGCTCGGCCGGGTACGAGGCGTAGAACTGTAGAGCAGCGGTTCCCAACCTTTTTCAACTCAGTTCCCACTTAAGAATAAAAAAAAAAGTTTGCAGCCCACATTCAACCATAAACAATAGAGTGGTGCAGGAACGAGTCCTAAAACCCGGAAGTGAGTTAGCATTTGACCACTTCTTGTTCCCGCGTCTCAGAGCCAACGGGATTTCTCCATAGGATTTTGGAAAATAGCTGGAAATAAGGTCTGTGGTCGACACAAATTGAAGAGACGGATCACGTTTTGTTCTATGACATTAAATCCATCAGCAGTGAACCCACTGGTGATTTTTGAAGAGTTGACGTGTCTGAAAAACGATGGTTGTTACCAAGTGGCTGAATAGGACTACAGAAGTTGTGGAGGACGTTGTACGTCATTACGCCGAACACGTAAACACTCCCTCTAATGGCGCATTTCCACTGCAGGGCCTCGCACGGCTTAGTACGGTATAGTTAGGCCTTGGTAGGCCAGGCTCACTTTATGCTGCGTTTCCATTACAGTTTAGGAACTGGGGCAGTAACTATAGTAACGCAGTGTAGGCGGAGCCGTGACGTCATCAATGCGAAACACAAAACCAACATCAGCCGTTAGCTGTTAGCCCTCAGAGCTCACAGCTCCTCATATCTGTTCAGAAACTAGACAAAAGTGAAACAAGTACACACCACAGACTGCCTGTGTCATGGAGAATACAGTCGCTGGTTTATTTATGTCTGTATAGGCCGTTGTTGTGAGTGTGGACGGTCGGAGCATATACTGCGTTAGCTTAGCCGATCTCCATTTAGAAAACACGCATTTTAAAAGGTTTTTAAAACTTGTACCATTTAGAATCTGTATGTTTGAATATGGATCTTAAGTTGGCGTGACGTTGAATTCGTGCTGCTGTACTCGGCTGTAGTTCCTCTATAGCATGACGTTAGCATTTTGCTTCTGGCCATTAGATTTATGATTTGAAAATGATAAAAGTAGGGTAGACGTGGATATTATCCGGCTGAACAAAATGTGCATTTATCAAACAGGCTCGTTTTCCACAGACCTTATTTAGAGCTATTTTCCAAAATCCTATGGAGAAATCCCATTGCTTTTTTGTCGAGGGAACCCATGCGCAGCTTACTTCCGGGTAAATACGTCATCCCTGCACCACTCAGGGAGGCTAAATAAAGTTCTGATTGGTCAATTCAGAACATGTGACACGTTGTAAATCCAGTAGAACAGACCGCTGTCAAGGACTGTAATGACCGTTGCTAAGGACTGTAATGACCGTTGCTAAGGAGGATCGAGAAAGAGAAAGGAAAGGAGGTTCTAATATAACAAAATCTTAATAATGAAAATGTTTCCACACAAATCATAATGTTTTGCAATTATTTGGCGGCCCACTTGCAATGCGTTGGGAACCGCTGCTATAGAGGAACACGGGGGGGAGGTGGTAAAACTTTATTTAACAACGACTCTATTCCAGTGTGGTAACCTATGGAAAAGTACATCAAATTCACATCAAGCTGATTTTTACTTCAGTGGGATTCTTGATTAAAAACAATCTGTTATTTATAATCTAATAACATCTGGACTCATGCTCTCAATCAGCTTCTGGAGTGCAGACAATCATTTATGCTTCATTCACTTTTAATTTAAGATAGAATAATCTCAAACCTGGCATAAACAAAGCTTTGAAACAGCATTTAAAAATGTTTAAGAAGGACAGCAGAAACACAAAATAAAGTAGCTCTCTTGTAAGTCCTATGTTGACTTGAAATAATGGCAAATTCAGAAAAAATGTGCACGACTTACCTTCAAAGATTATACTAGATTTTGTCTTTAAAAACATTGATAATATGTCAATCATAAGGTTATTGTTCTTGGGAAGCTGCATCAAAAACTAAATGGCGTTACAGTTATTGGTATAAGAATAGAAAACATTTGAATATACATATTGTACCTTATTTTTAAACTTTTTATTTTTCTATCTGATCTGAAAATATGATTTTCTTGTACTTCACTTCACAGATTATTTGACATACATGTGTGTATTAGATCAATCTCTCAGGGCAACTGTGACCGGTTGCTTGCCAAATAGTGAGCCCACATGTATCTGTACTGCTAAGCCTTATTAGAAATGGTAGTAACTCATAAATAAATGGTCATAAAGAGATGCCAAGAAACATCAAGATGGAAGAGGGGGGGGAATCAACTCAGTGAGCAACAGATACCAAGGATGCTGGCTGATGCAGAATCAGACAAAGCATACTGAAGAACACACACACACACATGCTCACAAACACACACACACACCAAGGGTTTATGAATAGTTTGAAATTCATTTATTAATTAGGTTGTGAACACTTTATAAATCATTAATAAGCTTTTATAAGACATGAGATAAACAGGGCAACTGTGACCGGTTGCTTGCCACATAGTGAGCCCACATTTATCTGCACTGCTAAGCCTTATATTGGCTACCTAGCTTACTTCATCTTCTTCATCAGGCAGCATCCTTGGTATCTGTTGCTCACTGAGTTGATTCTCGCTAAGTAGCCAATATAAGGCTTAGTCATCTTGCCAAATAGTGAGCCTGTGTTGATGTATGAAAACTATGTTAGAACTGGTTTATAATGAATGATTAATAAAGTGTTTACAACCTAATTAATAACCTAATTACGAACCCTTTATGACTCCTTTTATAAGGGTAGTCTTATTGTAAAGTGGTACCAAATAAATGACTCTTTTATGAAAGCTGCTTGGCTTCAGGCTGCGTTACAGGGTCTAA
Organism: Trematomus loennbergii; assembly: GCA_012861695.1. Taxonomy (NCBI): domain Eukaryota; kingdom Metazoa; phylum Chordata; class Actinopteri; order Perciformes; family Nototheniidae; genus Trematomus; species Trematomus loennbergii. The sequence goes on along the minus strand of JAAOOA010000016.1, from coordinate 28,142,258 downwards.
GAACATAATGCAATAAGAGATATTCCTGCAAGGCAACATAACGAGCACATATTAGTAACTGTGCAGATGTCCTATTGCTGTCTTATTACTTACTTACTTTTCCATAGATTATTAAACTGAAATACTGTCAGGTTTTACACCGGGTGCTTTTTCAGCGGGATGTAAGAGTCAGCTTCTCGTCTCATTTGTCAGCACAACAAAATCTCATATTCAGTACAATATAATGATCTCAGTCGTCAGTGATACTTACATTCTGAATCCTCTCCTCCCGTATGTTAGAAAACTTCAGGTAAAAACGTGCTTTTGTATTCATCTCCTGATTTAATTCTAGTTATTGAATGGAAACGAGATGATGGAGCGTCACCTCCTCTGGTTCAAACTCTACGACGACACATCCACAGCAGACCTGGGATCAATAAACATTGAACTCAAATGGCAGATGGGTGGTGTTCGCTACATCACGACCAATTCTGATCATTGTACAAAGAGAGAGAAGTTGAATATGTCGGCTTGTAAAATACTTTGTGATATTTATATTTTCTGGTCCTGTGTAGCTAATCGCACCCATACATTTTTATCGGATCTAGACTTATACACCTGCCACAAATACTCACCACAGCCCCAATTCTGGATTAATCCGCTGCTGAAAGTAGTCCCTTAATTATACAACATTGTTCAAATCCGAAATATAAAATGCTTTAAATGGTCAAAAGAAATTGGACTGCAATCAACAATACTAGTTCAAATGATCATAAAATACCTAGAATATAAGTGTTTTTTAATCAAAATGATCGAGAAGTGAAATGCACTACATTACATTGCATTTAGCTGACGCTTTTATCCAAAGCGATTTACAATAAGTGCATTCGACCAAGAAGATACAAACTAGAAGAAAACAGAATCATATAAGTACATCAGGTTTCATAGAGACAAAACATTTCAAGTGCTACTCAACTAGCTTTAGATAAGCCAGTCCTTTGTTAGTATATAAGTCCTTTGTTAGTATATAAGTGCTTTGTTAGTAATTCTATCGCTCGAAGTGGAGTCGAAAGAGATGAGTTTTAGTCTGCGCCGGAAGATGTGTAAGCTTTCTGCTGTCCTGATGTCAATGGGGAGCTCATTCCACCATTTGGAGCCAGGATAGCAAACCCACGTGTTTTTGCTGATGGGAACTTGGGTCCCCCTCGCAGTGCGGGTGCAGCGAGCCGTTTGGCCGATGCAGAGCGGAGTGCACGTGCTGGGGTGTACAGTTTAACCATGTCCTGGATGTAGGAAGGGCCCGATCCATTCACAGCATGGTACGTAAGTATCAGTGTCTTGAAGTGGATTCTAGCAGTTACTGGAAGCCAGGGGCGGATTGGGACTAAAATCAGCCCGGGAAACTCGACCGGCCGACCGGGAAAACTCCCAATGGCCAGTCCGCCCCTGCTGGAAGCCAGTGAAGGGAGCGGAGGAGCGGTGTGGTGTGGGAACATTTAGGAAGGTTTAGGACTAGTTCGTTTTAACTACTTTGTGTTATAATAACATTTTTTAATCATAAACTATATGTATAGTTCAGAGAGAACTATTGGTTTTGGTCTTTTTATGGGATTTGTTGACAATAACAAACATATATAACAAAATTAGGCTTTACAGCATGCCACTAACTCGTGTCCGGAAAGTGTTTTTTGTCACTTTTCGCAGAGCTGTTTATGCATATTTGTCCATCCAAAAAGCAGTGTGTACATGCAGGTTTTTGTCCAGGTCTGCAGGGCGCCACACACAAACGAATGTACTCCTGAGTGAATGTTTAGCTCTGAAGAGACGCCGAGCTTTAGGCGCTCGCTCACACACAGACGGGTGGAGATTCTCCGATCACAAATGAATGACGTCGTATCAACGCTTTCATCCAAAGTGACTTGCAGTGCCCTGAAAAACGCCTACAGTTACATTTGCAGTAATCTCTCGTTCAATAGAGTCATTCCTCTCTCGGTTTCTTTTGCACTCATCCAATGATAAGAATGTAAAAGAAAAAGACGGTATTCGGTGTCAAATGTATCCTTGCTGTCGTTGGTTTAGGTTGTCGTTAATGGATATTTTGTATACAAAGCTATTATGTGTCGTCAAGTGGAAGTAGTAGTCCTAAAGTATTTTAACCTGGCACAGTATTCGTACCACAGATATTTCCCCCTCTGCTTTTATTTGTATTATTTCTTATATTTTTATAATGGACTGTAATGACGTCATAAAAAGTCATTAAATCTTCGAGAGACCTGACTGTCATTTGTTATTTCTCCAAATTCTGTAGGGTTGGCAATTTTTTTTAAGCCAAAAGTCGTACGATATATTATTTATTAGATAACTACTTAAAAAACATCATTTTTTATTTGCTTCAAGAGTTTAAAAAGCTGAGGGTGAGTGTTAGTTTGGCCAGATTTACTCTGTACTGCTTCTTTTAACCTTATCCGGAAACATTTGGACGAACTCCCTAATAATATTGCAGAGATCCATCGCACTTTGTGAATTGAGGCACTGCTGCTGGCCAAGTGTTACTGCTGCTGTCCATTTAAAAACCCTGACATATTGCACAAAGAAAGTCGTCATCGGACTTTAGTCATGCACCGTGACTACATGGAAAAAGACCAGCAGGGAAACGGATTAGGTTACAAATTACATTTGAAAATAAGGTGTTGGGAGAGAGGTGTAATATTCAGAGAAACACTCAGAATTGTATAAATTAATGAAGTGAATTTACATTAAAAAATCTTTTAAATTTGCACTAAAAGAAGATGGAATTTCGGAGAAAAAACATGATTATTTTTTTTCTTTTCTAAACTATTCCTCGTAATTTTAGGACTTTGAGAAGTTTTTTCTTATGATTCACATTTCTTTCTCGTAGATTTACCAATTTAATCGAAGGGGAACATTTAATTTTCTTGTCAATTTCTGACTGATCTCGAAAGAATCTTGGATTTCTTTCCACAAAATGTGTGGGTTTTCAATCGTTAACAAATTGCCAATTGAATAGCCCTGCTCTATACGCTCCGTAATAATTTTTTAACCTACAATATCCCTAATACTCCTTATTAGAAATTGGCCTTCCCCAGGTGTCTTTCATCGTGCACTTTCAGTGCACGATGAAAGACACCTGGGAAGGCCAATTTTTTTCTAGTTCAGGAAACTATGTTACTGATTTAAACATGTTTCTCTTTTGATGTTTGCTGCAGAAAGACAACTGTTGGTTTAAGTGAACTTAGCAGCATGCACTTCCCCCTGACTTCAGATGCTATGGGTTTCTCTGCAGACAGCAGCATAACTCTAGTGTGTGTGTGATGTGTGTGTGTGTGGAGGAGTGTGTGATTTCTGTCACTCGGTTATAGGTAATATGGTTGAAGATGCATGAGGAAGCCCTACTACTACTACTACTACTACTACTACTACTACATATGTAGCTGTTGTGTTACTGTGAAAGCATGCTTCTTATGTAGCAAAAAAAGCAAAGTACTTATACTGTTATCTTGTACTACTATGTGTACTTTTGTAGCAGAGCGAGGTCTATTTTAATGGTACAGTATTTGAAGGGAAGTTGCACTAAACCTACAAAGAGCACTTAGCGTGG
>JAAOOA010000016.1:28113660-28133660 GCA_012861695.1 Trematomus loennbergii | reverse complement strand
CAAACAGGCGAAAACCTACACTGTCTCTGCCACCTCCCTCCATGCCTGGCTCCTCCGGTTTGTATCCCGGTAGGTAAATAGGGACTGGTCATAAAGCACCGGGTGATTCCCTACCGCTAATTTCTCCTCCATTTATTAGAATATGAGGAAATGACCTGCGGTATGTCTCCCAGCATACACGCGGTTTGATTGGCGAGCGCTTGAACTGTCAGATTTGCATACACGGGATTTGATTGGCTGACGCTTCCACCTCAGCTTCAAAAGTTGAACATTGCTCAACTTTGAATCCTGAAAATCCTGAAAATCTCCGCTCGCCTGCCCACAATGCAGTTCGGCGAAAAGTGAGGCAAAGTGACGTCACCCCATTCAAAGTGAATGGGCAGAAGCGTTTCAAGATTTTTTAACGCAGCTGTGTGGACGCTCCGTTCCTCACTTGCCTCTCAGGGCTTCTGTTAACGATCAATCATCAAGTCTTTATTTCCCACGATCCCTTTCACAGGCAGGCGAGAAGCTGCATCACTTCCTCTGCTTCAAGTAAAGGATTTAATAAGATGGAAGTTAACGTCAGTTCCTATAAAAAGTCTAAAATAAAGTATGTTTATCTAAAGTCATATACAGTCAGAGCCTAAAGGACAAAATGTCCCCATTGGACCATGGCCATTATGTCATTAAGTCCTGCTCTCTATTATATCAGGCTTTCGATGGAGCACTTGCTTCAAAATGGGACAAATACAGGCTATTTTCGTTGTTTCATGCTACATTTTAAATAAGAATGCATCATAATCAATGTTGCTTATTATTGACATATCCCAGACTAAAAAAAAATATTTTAAAAAATCCCCTCTATAGTATATTACATATATATTTTCTTTTACAGTAACAATGGCCATTTATTATTTAAGACACTGTTATAACGGGTTAACATTCTGGAAATTAATACATATTTTGTAGTTATGTTCAGGACAAAAAATGTCACACAGAGAAAGTTGAATATAATATAATTCATTATTCTATTGCTGTGTTTTTGACACAAACTATTTGTCCTCTAATGACATCTGAGCAACTTTTTTTTTATGGAGACAGAGGTTAAGACGGATTTGACATCAATTTAGTCTGGAGTACACACACAACATACAGATCTTCTGCTGTTTACTGTTGGTTGTAAATAAACAAGACTGTGTGTGTGTGTGTGTGTGTGTGTGTGTGTGTGTGTGTGTGTGTGTGTGTGTGTGTGTGTGTGTGTGTGTGTGTGTGTGTGTGTGTGTGTGTGTGTGGTCCAACAATAATTCGTCCTGTTTATTTGATTGCGAGCGCGACCTACGCAGGGCTTCCACAGTTTGGCTCGACTTCAGGTCTAAAAGCGTCCGAGCTCTGAATCACGCCGTCTATTTTCGGCCGGCTTTCACTTCATAGTGTCGCTTCAGGAGACACACACACACACACACACACACCACACACACACACACCACACACACACACACACACACACACACACACACACACACACACACACACACACACACACACACACACACACACACACACACACACACACACACACACACACACACACGACCCCCCCAGGTCACATTGTGAGGAAGTGGGTGTCACACTGATTTTTATTTAAGAGACGCTGCTGAGATTGTGTAGGAGCAGGTGACGTCTCCTTGAATGCAAATGTTTGAACCCGATAACATTATAATTGTATAATTATGGGTATCTTAAGTTGACGAGGTTGTCTTCGTGGTTATGTAGGCAGGAGGAAGTCCCACATTCTTGATACAAATCACACTAGAGGATTCGTCATTATTGTCAAAGTGTCACTAAAAAGTAGTGATTCATACTTTACAGACTACTTAAACTGAACTTAACTACCTTAATTCAGTTATAGACAAAACACCAAAACAGGGTCCCCGGCAGTCCTCTCCTACTGCTTCTCTCTGCTTTGATCACAGTAAAAAACACAAATAAATCTCTTTATTTGCCGACAAATTCCACCAAGAATTACCATAATGAAGGCTGTCATCCCTCTCTTTTTTTAAGAGTGTGTGTGTGTGGGTGGGTGTTTCCCAGTAGAAAGACGTCCAAATTAACTGCCCACGTCTGTACAATGAAATGCCATCACGGATGCCACAACAAGTGAGTCATGCTCACGGACATGAGTCACTGATCTTGAGGCGACCAAAGTGTGTTTCTTACCCATGGTGAAACAAAAATCTTTTTAACATAATATTTGAAGCCCTTCTGAACTTCCAGCTGGATCTCTGTGTGATGGAAAAGCATCAACATGACCTTTTGACCCTAAACAGCAGAAGACTATCATTCCTACATTTTAATGGATGAATGACATCCACTTCTGGGTGGGATGTTTTCTTTTAGGCTGCTTTCATTTGCCCTTTTACATAGTTCAAAAATTAGGCTAATGGACAAACAGTTGACATTATCAGACAAACAAACGCCCACAAGCAAGTCTTATTCTTTCTGATTTAACCTAACTTTGACTAATGGATTTTGCAGGCCAAAATGTTTTAGACTAATTTAAATTAATTCAGTGTTCGGCAGTATTTATGGTCACCTGATGACATTTATATAACTGACACAAGAGAGATTGAACGTTTATAAGTCCCTGGATAAGTACAGGTAAGATAAACACCTTAGGTCAGGGGTGTCAAACTCAAATACACAGTGGGCCAAAATAAAAAAATGGGTACTAGTCGAGGGCCGGACTGGTTCAATGTTTATTGCAAAACTTATTGAAATGAACTTATTGCACATATTAAACCTGGAACTAACAAAGCTTAAATTATTGCCTATAAAAACAACATTAAACATTAAATAATCAGTTGCATTCATTTCTTATGGCTCTATCTGCTGCTTTTCCAGAGTCATTTCTTATGATTACATTTTTCCACAGGCCAACAACAGCTTCAAAAAAACTATTTCCCTCAAAGAAAAACCCAAACATGCCCTGTTGTCTCAAGAAAAAAAGTGGAGAAGGAAACATCCATTGAAACTCAGTTTGCTGCTCTGTGATGCTATTCAAGCCAGATACTTGGCATCTCATCTTGGGTGCAAGTTCATCAATGTTTGGGCTCAGGCTCTGAGCTGAGGAGGATGGAGTGAAGGTGTGCGTGCAATATACCGGCGGGCCAGATCTAATAGTAATTAGAAATTATCCTGCGGGCCGAAATTAAATCCACCAAGGGCCTGATTTGGCCCCCGGGCCTTGAGTTTGACACATGTGCCTTAGGTCAAGGTTGAGGGAAGCAGGAGAGCCAATCGCTTCATGTTGAATTTATGAGAGAGACTATTTTTCTTTTGAAGTACACTACTTGATTCCCTGTCGTCAATAAAGAAGAAGGACCCATACACAATTAATAAAATAATAAAAAGTTCATAGAGGAATTGTTTTTGTTACTGCTTCTGACCAACCACTGAGTTACATCAGCTCAGTAACTTCCACAAGGCCTTGCTTAAAGTAATGAAATAATTAGTTAGCTTAAATCAACGGATAAAAAAATGCTAAAACAGTTAACTAAACTAACAGATAACTGTTAATAACGTAATGTTTAAGCAGTTGAAACTAAAGTAATAAAATAATCAGTTCAGATGGTAAGCTTAAATCAGATAAACAGTTAAAACAGTAGGATAAAAGTAATTACAAAATGTTGAAACACTTAGCTTAAATTAATCAACAGATACATAAAAACCTGAAACAGTTAGCTAAAAGTTAGCTGATAACAGTTTAAATGGTTAGCTAATGTAATGATTAAGCAGTTAAAACTGTAGCTTAAATCAGCTAGCAGTAGTGGAAAACCGCAAAATAGTAAGCTAACGTAATGAATAAGCGGGTGAGTCAATTGTTTCAAAGAAAAGGATAAACAATTGAAATAGTAAACTCAAGTATTAAATGACCTTTAAAAAAGTTAGCTGAAAATGTGTTTAAATAGGTAGCTAACGATGATGTGATGAACAACCTGTTGAAACCGTTAGCTAAACGTAACAGGTAAACAGTTAGCCAAAGCAAATAGTTTGGAAAACAGTAAGAATAGTTAGCTTACAGTAATCAATAAATCGTTGACATAGTTAGATAATGTAGTGAATTAACAATTTAAACCGTTAAAACTGCGAAAAGTAACTGGTAATTAGTTGAAACAGTTAACTAGAGAAGTAAAGAACAAAAACAAATAGTTAGTTAAATGGTATAACCTATAGCTTCAAAATGTACCAAACCAAACTAACATTTATTTCAATTGCATAAGAATACTCCAACCATATCCAGTAAATATAACGATTTGGGAACATCTGATCATTTTTAACACCACAACAATTGTTTACATGATAGTATTTTTCCAGAGTAAATATAAACAATGGTAACCTATGTTGTGATCTAGCTGTGTTTGGTGAAGACGTTTCATAATTCCATGAGAAATAGGCTATGAGAGGGCAAGACGTTAAATAAATAAAATATCATTATCAGTGCAGTTCAAACAAATCATGTTGACTATAATTGAGTAAGGCCTGAGGGCAAAGATCATTAAAAGTTAAATATTCTACGGCCTTTTGGGTATTGTAGTGCATTGTCTTGGCAGTTAGATGTAGTCAGAGTAATTTCATTCATTCATATTGACACCATCCTTGCTTATAGGAAACAATGTGACGAAAATATCAACTCTAAGTAGTTAATATTTGAATAAAACAGTTTTCGTCTCAGTAACCACAGTAACGGCGGTCTACTGACTACATGTCCCACAATGCAAAGTGTAAACTGGCAAAATGTTGTCTGGTGCTGGGGCGGACGTGTTTGACAGTTATTCAAAAATGGGGCCCGAAGTCTATAAGACTGGCTGCTTCCGAGTCAAATCCGGTCTGAAAGTGACCCCTGCAAATGCATATAATACTATATTGTTTTTTTGTTTTTCCAACGTGTTAATAAGCGAAAAAAAACAAATGAATGAACACGTGAAGGAGCAGAAAGCAGGCAGTTTAAAAGCGGGCAACGAACCTAGCTGACCGAAGAATCTGTAAATGAGGTGAGGTCTCACTCCACTGTTATTTCACTCTTCTTGACAAAAATGTGTATATAGATTATCACTGATTTTACATAATTGTGATTCTTCTATGACTATTTGGTGACAGTTACTTGAAACTGTACATGCATTTTTAATAAATAGCAGTACTTTTACAGTTTCGAGTTCATATTCAAATGTTTTTTGTAATAGTTTTTTTATAATAGTTTTATTTTCTGCTCGTTTTTCTTACAATGTATCTCCTTTAACTATGTTTATGTATGCACCATGTACACCAAGGCAATTCCTCGTATGTGTAAACCTACTTGTCAATAAACCTTTTGCTGATTCTGATTCTGAAGGTCCGAAGAAGAATGAATCAGGAGTGAGTCATCTTCTATCAAAACGATCTTTGACGCTTAGCTAAATTGCTAAAGCTAAGGACCGACAGGCGGACCACACCGACCGGGCAACACGTCCCTCTCTCCGGTATGATGCCCGGCGACAGCAGCATGGCCTCCATCGTGCAGAGAATCGCCCGGCAAGCTCTCATTACCTTCCGAAGCCCGCCTCGGTTTGGAGACGAGCCCGCTAAATCCTTCCTGGAGAACCAGAACAAACTAAGGAGCCTGATGACGGAAATACGAGCCTCGGATCTGCAGCTCGTCCCGCGGAGATCCGACGACATTCCCTCGGGGCTTCCGTACCACGACCCCCCTGTCACCTACATGCACATCTGCGAGACTGACCAGTTCAGCATGGGGGTGTTTCTGCTGAAAAATGGAGCTTCCATACCTCTGCACGACCACCCGGGGATGCACGGCATGCTGAAAGTCATGTATGGAAAGGTCAGAATCAGTTGTTTTGACAGGTTGGAGCAGACCGACGCGCCCCCTCCTACAACCCCGCATCAGGTGGGCTCTCTGCGGCGTTCCCTGCTCCGATCCACCGCTGAATTCACGGAGGAAAGTGAGCCATGCGTGCTCTCTCCGGACCGGGACAACCTGCACCAGATCGACGCTGTGGACGGACCCACTGCGTTCATGGACATCCTGGCCCCTCCGTACGACCCGGACGAGGATAGGGACTGTCATTATTATAAGGTTCTTGCAGAAGGGGAGGTAAACACATCAGAAAAGGACAAGGAGGTTTGGCTCATGGAGATCTCACAGCCTCCGGATTTCTGGTGCGGAGGGGAGCCGTATCCAGGCCCGGAGGTTTGCCTTTGAGCCTGCCGTAAAACGTCTCCTTTTCTCGGCTGCACTTGGCACAAGGCCGGGGATTTATTTTTGGACAATGGGCTATAAATGAAGGGTCACTGTAAATCATTACTGAAGCCATCACATGCATAAAGAAGGTCTGAATTTAGCTGTGCAGATGTGATGGTCCTGCAACTGTTTGTTGACTAATCACCAGCTAATTTAATAGTCGATTAAAAGTCATTTTTCATGCAAATGTATCAGAAAATGCAGTTTCATGACCCTCAAATAATATAATCCTATAGTGGATATCTGTTGGTTTTGGACCAGACATTTCAAGACACTATGGACTTTTAAGAAACCTGGGATGGACACTTCTCTGGGCACTTAGAGCAAACACCTAATAGTGAAATAATCAGCCCTGCAGCAAACAATAAGGTGAAATCCTTGTTATGTTTTGCTCACATCGCTGCCAAACAAGTGATTATATAACTCAAGTTTACATTTCACTTGAACAAAAATATATTGGAGTCCCAAGGCAAGTTTGTACTGAGATCCCAACATTTCTCAATCTCTATTAAGGGTCAAATCAGTTGAATGAGTTATTTTACAGTGTTTCACTTCTAATGCATGGGGTCTAAAACACATTTCAGATCATTCGAAAGACATGAAATCTGATTTGAGTGTCAAGCATTGGTCCTTCCGTTTTGTAGTATCAAATATGTCACGTTGGAGAAGACATTTCAGTGTACTGGTGATATCAGCAGGATTTCTGCTTTGCCACTGAACACTTTAAATGTTTCATCTCATGCATTTCTGCCTTTATTTGGTGGGTTCGGTTTAATTAAAGGAGGTGTCATTGTGTAATCCACTGTAAAAGCATATCATCAATCAGGTGACTGGTTTGAAATCTGAAAAGCACCAAAATTGGAGCTGTAAATGATCTGAATAATGAGCTTAAAATAAGACCCTGTAAGGTATTTTTTTGCAAAAGAGATGCCAAGAAATGATGAGATTGATGCAGGGTGCTAATGCTGCGTTCAAGAATAATCAGAAAGGCTGAGTTTGCTTCTGACGTCTGAATCTGAAGCGTATCTTTTTAAGAACACAACATGTCAGCTTTCAGTAATGCATGTGCAGTTATACAAACAGTTGCTGTGAGTTGCATGTGTTCACGCTGCAGAACTGATCATGAATAATATACTTGATCCAGACTTCTGGCTGCACTTGAATGCAGCATTCAAAAACAACCTGAGCTGAGAATCCTCTGAGGAAATGTCCCCGAACGTCAGAAACATGTTTGTGTTTTATAGTCTTCCTGCTTCTGGATTTGTGGCGTTTTGTTCTGCTTTTTGAAGAATTAAAAATGTCTCAAACTCTAGGGTTTATTCTTGTGTTTAGGACTTTTAAAAACTACAGACATTTCTCTTCTTTTTTTCTGGAAAGGTTTGATCCTCAGGATGTTTGTGATTTGTTTCACTGGCTGACATTCAGGGCATTGTTTGTTTGCAAGATGTGCACTAAATGAAGTGTCCCTCTTTTACCACATATGGAAGGAAAGGTTTTCAATATTTGTCTCGAATGTCAAATAAGGTAAATTAAAAAAGGGTTTGAATTCCAGCTTGAAGGAAATCAGAGGGGCAAGGCGAATTTGTGAATTCGTGTTTCTTATAAAATATGAACTAGCTTAGGATAAAATAAATAAAACTTAAGTAACAACATGGTCCATTGTTTATTCAAAGATGTACAATTTAAAATAATGCTTAACCTGAAGCTATAGTGAGAGAAAAGCACTAAACCTGTCAGAACGTGCTGCAAACTTGTGATTTAATCTCAGAGAACAAGACTGATGTGCTGTGTGTTGTATCACATGACTGAAAGATAAACAGGTCTAATAATGAGCAGAAAGTCTGTTAAAGTCTAAATATGATCATGTTTAATGCCGTATTCGATATATTTAGCCTGTAATTAAGTTTTCTGTTCATTCATATAAAAATGCTGTTTATTTTGCCTAAACATGTCTGATTTTTTTGCTTCAGAATGTGATTAGAAGAACCAAAGTGTTCAGAAAGCAACTTGTTTCCCATTTTTGTGCAAACAGGTTTTGGAGTAGATCTTCTGGGACATTTCTCTCAAACATGGCACGTAAAAATCTTCTTAATCAGCTTAAATTGTTTTTACTTTCAATAAAATGTCATATTTCCTTTAGAAGAAAGCTCTGTTTGAATGAAAGGCCAGTTTCTGTGTCTTCATGGTTCATTCTTTAAAAGACTTGAATGCAATGTTTGTGTTTATTTAGCTGTAAATCAATATTTCAAGTGTTTACTGACACTATTTTAGTCAAATGTATTATGATACAGTAAGTATACGTCTTCTGCACAAATTAGGGCTGCACGATTTGGGGAAATAATCTAATTGCGATTTTTCTGACAGATATTGCGATTTGCGATATTTGTTTTTAAGCGACCCAACGGAAGTTTATTGTAACATGCGGCCATGTCTCCGGCTAGGAAGGTCGTATCAACGTGCTCCCGTCTCTAGCACCCCCGCAGCCCGAGCTACGAGTGAAAGAACTAAACTTACATGAAACTTCCGTTGGGTTGCTTTAAAGTCAAGCTTCAGTTTAAGACTCACCCTGTAATAGATGTAAAACATGTGATGGAGCATTACTAACCTGACTCAGATGCTTTGTTTCACCAAACCATCTAGGAAAGCTCCATTGGAAGCTTTATATATACAGTCTATGATTGGAAGCCATTTGGAAAAGGGCAGGCACTTTCAAAAATACTTGGAGGATAATTTCTAATTACTATTAGATCTGGCCCGCCGGTATATTGCACGCACACCTTCACTCCATCTTGAGGGTTTCCTCCGCTCAGAGCCTGACCCCAAACATTGATGAACTTGCACCCAAGATGAGATGCCAAGTATCTGGCTTGAACTAGCATCACAGAGCAGCACACTGAGTTTCAATGGATGTTTCCTTCTGCACTTTTTCTCTCACGACAACAGGGCATGTTTGGGTTTTCCTTTGAGGGAAATAGTTTTTTTGAAGCCTGTGGAAAAATGTAATCATAAGAAATGACTCTGGAAAAGCTGCAGATAGAGCCATAAGAAATGAATGCAACTGATTATTAATGTTTAATGTTGATAGGCAATCATTTAAGCTTGTTAGTTCCAGGTTTAATATGTGCAATAAGTTCATTTCAATACGTTTTGCAATAAACATTGAACCAGTCCGGCCCTCCACGAGTACCCATTTTTTTATGTTGGCCCACAGTGTATTTGAGTTTGACACCCCTGGTCTAAATAGTAACTTTTCTGCAGCTTTTGGTTGTATGACATGATCTTCTTCAGCAGGAGTTTTAAACATGTTTGATTGGAGTTTAAAGATTTAATCAAAATGGAAATTTGGGTCCAAAGAAAATCTGCTGTGAAAAAACAAATATTTAAAAAAAGCGTTATATATAACACAAAATAAAGAGCCTCAACTCAACAAGTCCACATTTATTTGCATTGACAAGAAGCATCGGTCCAGCAGAATAAAAGCTTTAGTGCTCGACTTGTTTGCATATCAAATATAAAACACAACAACTTTTATTTGTCCAGTAACTCTCTTTCTTCTTCCTCTCACATTCATCAGGTAGAAATGCTGTTTGAATCTTCACAAGTATCCCAGGTCTGTGCATACTGAACGCATCCACAAATATAAAATATAACCAGAAATACATCTGATTATCCGGCTACAATCTCTCAAAATCCCAACATCCGCTGCATGTAATACACCAAAGTCAACTCTTCATCAGGTGAATAAAACATCATTATTTTTAACATTTTTAATCTACAAAAACAGGTTAAAAAAAGCTTCATTTTGCTGCATCCCGCCATTGAAAAATTCACAGAGTTCTTTAATAAAATAGCGAATGTAATTTGTGTTTGCCATCAGATCTATGTCAATATCAAAGCTTCCAAAACGATACTTACAATAAGGAATGCATTTTTTTTTTTGATAAATAAGCATCATAAGACATATTTAGTGTCATCACAACAATACCAAATATCATCTGTTTGTATTTATCTCATATAAACCCTGCAAGATGTCTTTTAAGATATTCATTATTTAGCTGCTATACAACAGCTGAGATGGGATTATCCTAAATAACTTGGAACATGTGGAATGTGTATGTCCTTTGAGTGACTGTCCAAAAATCTTTGTGTATATTTCGGAAATGAACTATTTTGTGCATTTTACAGAAACCAAACCACCTGCAGCAGTAAACTGACAGCTGACTCGCAGGATTTCAGTCTGTGTTTGCAGCCTGAATTGTAATGTAATCCCTGAGAACATGAAGCAGATACAGTAGTAGACGCAATGCCTTGCAACAGAGCACTAAAGCAAGCCAAACTCCATATATATGTCTTACAATTAAGAAGAAATATAAAATAAATAATCAGCTTTTGATAATTGATAAATGGTATTTTTCATTACTTTCTGAGATTGTATAGACCAAACGATTAATCGAGGAGATAAGCAACGCTACAATAACCAGCTTCGTTTTTATGGGCATTTCTGTGTATAATTTGGACCACTGAGTGATAAGTGAGGAGTTATGTTTTATATAAATACTGAAGGCATGACCAAGCACATCATAGTGAACTCTGGTTCTCCCTGATTCTTATGTTTGTTAAAGATATGGCTTCCAAAGATATTCCTTCCATCTTTTTTCTGAGAACAACAACTTAGTCTACAAAATAGGATTTGGGCTCTTTTTGCACACAGTGTCAGCAGGAGCAGAAAGTTTACATTCAGCAGCTTTGCGCATGCGCAGCGAGGATCAGGCCGCGGAGGACTTTTTCTCCCTCTGCCGCAGGTGGATCTTCATGTGCCTCCGCCTCTCGTCGCTGCGGGCGAACTTCCTCCCGCACTGGTCGCAGGAGAACGGCTTCTCCCCGGTGTGTGTGCGGATGTGTGTGGTCAGGTGGTCGCTGCGGCTGAAGTTCCTCATGCAGATGCGGCACTGGAAGGGCTTGTGGCCGGTGTGGATGCGTGCAGGTGCCGGCTCAGCTCGTCAGACCTGGAGAACCGGCGGTCGCAGCTCTCCGCCGGGCACGGGTACGGCCTCTGGTGCACGGGTGTTTTACTCGGTCTGTTCGGGTACTTCCTGGGTCTCAATATGGGTCTGAGAGGGAGGCTCTGGTGGTTTGGAAAGGCAGCAGCCATGGGGCCATCTGCGGCCACAGAGGGCGCGCCGAGCGTAAAGTTCCTGATGGTGTTGAGGGGAGTGAGAGGGGGAGGCACCCTGAGGGAGTCCAGAGGGTAAGGGAGGGATTTCCTTTCAGAGAAAGCCGCCTGGAGGTCTCTCTGGCAGCTCTGCGGGTAGAAGCCTCCGTAGTCCGGCATGATGGATAGCAGGGTTCCATCCACACTCGGTTTAGGCACGGAGCTGTAGTTTTGGGGCGGGAGGTAAGACAAGGAGCAGGTGGATGTGGCCAAGTAGCCCCCTGCCGGCTGCTCCTGGTACATGTCCCCGCTGCAGGAGTAGGAAGGGCCCGCGTGGGGGTGGGGGTGGTGGTGAGGGGGCGCGTACATGTGGCTGATGTCCGGCTGGCCGTGCGCCATGGTGTCGTCCCCCGCTGCGTAAATATCTGGCGATTCTGAGCACGTATTCGGCCCCGGGGCAGCGATGTCAGCGCTGATCACGTTGATGACGCCCCCCGGTGTCCACGGGCCTCCAGAGCCTCGAGACTCCACCGAGAACTTGCCGGTCAACGCCACGGGGTGCGTGCGTAAAGTTGCCACGTAGTGTGACAAGTCTCCGTGCAGAGACAGCTCCGGTGTGCTCTTCCCCTCAAACAGGAGATCACCTGCAAAATGGAGCAAAACACCACCGGTTAGAAAAAAATCTAGAAACATGATCATATTTTAAGATCATTGCACAATGTTCATTTTACGCGCAACACTTCTTATGAGTTAATTTATCTTGTTCAGGATCCCCAATAGCACTAAGCGCAGGCTATTCTTGTTAGGTAAACCCCAACCTACAGCCACATACTTAACAAACAAAACACCCCCATATCGACGTGTTTTTTAAAAAGTTAAACAGCTTAGAGATTACATTTATTTTCCAATAGTGACCTGGGCAAGGAGAAGTATCAGGTCGATGTAATAACAATACAAATCACAACATGTCCATGCATCAACAAAAGCAACAAACATGCATCCAGACATGAGCTGTTATTATGCAGTGAAGTAAGAACAGTTTGTGGTGCAAAAAACGCATGTCCTAATTACGGAATCGAAACAAAATGTCATCAATCAATAAGCCAAACACAATGTGATAAAGCAATCACAATTTGTCAAGCATTCAAGAAAACGTGATTTGTTTTCAAATGTAATTAAGGTTTAGCCAGTTGGTTTTCTTTACATTGTCGGTGCAATCAGAGTTATTATGTTGTATCCAAACTCAAATCCTTACCGCTTTCCCCCTCCTCCTCTTCCTCCCCTACAGTCTCCTCTTTAAACTCCATCGACCCCTCCGCAGTGTAAACATCTTTGAGATGAATGTTATCCACAAAACTGCTCAAAGACACGGACATTTCCTCCGCTATTCTAGCAGCCATTATGTAGATCAGGCGAGTCAAACTAATATTCAAATCCAATGCTCTGCCTCCTGCAACATTTTGCTTCTCATCTCTGGTATAAAACATCTCCGGGATGATGCATGTTTGGTTATAAAGGGGATCTCTGGGTGTCCCGGTACGTCATTCACCAAATATGGACTTGGGTTTTGAAAAAAAAGAGGGAACTCCAGAAATAGGACTGGTGGAGCTCACCGTGACGACGAAACAAAATAACATGTAGGAGTTTATTGAAATAGACACAAAACATGCAGAAAATCTGAATTTAGGGGGATTTTTATCGAACATTTATCACGTGTTTCTTGTTTTTCGCAGGCTTAATGTAAATCGAGAGGAACTAGGATCTCCATCACTCGGAATTCCGGTCCCAGTGTCTCCATACATGGATGCTCCGGGCGGGGAGGTGAGAGGATCTGGCCCGCTCAATATGGCTGGTATCCGGGTAAAATCGAGTTGCATTGTTTTGTGTTGGTGCCAGCTGAGCCCACACACTGCCTGCACACACACATTTGTTTCCTCTGTCAGGAGCAGATTACTGAGGCTGCCTTTTGTTGGCCCCTGAGATAGATGAGGTGATTAGTGAGGGAATAAGCATCTGATTTAATTTATTACTTTATTAGAAATTTGGTTGGTCTCAATGTTGCCTCCTGTTCAAAAATGGATTTGCAGTTTAGATAAGTTGATATGAAGATGTAGTTAGTTATCATCTGACTTTAATATATTAGTTATTCTTGCATTTTACTTGCACCACTATTGCTATTGATGTGTCTTTCTATGTCTTAGTTTATTTTGCATTGTTACAGAAGCCTGGAAGTTAAGATTGTCGTGGTCCACAGCACTTTAGCTATTGTGCATGTGAATTCAAAGCCTTATATTTTCAGACTTTGTTATTGTGGCAGGTACGGAAACCTTGAATGGCCATGGTTCAAATATTTTATTTCCATGCGTCTTCCAGTCATAACAAGTATATTTTAGTTCATCTTGAGTCATTATTATATCACATCCAATGACAGATGTCTTAGTGTTTTGTGTGACATTTTCACCAACCTTGGATCGTTCTACTTCATTATTGATGTTGGATTTTTGGATCAGCAGTTTTTGTAGAACACTGCAAAAAGAAAACCTGTCCAGACTTTGGTCAGCAGCTATTTCAAACTGTAACAGTGCAAATAGACCTGCATTCAATTCTCCACAACAGGGACCACTTTCACTTGTCCGTTTGTTCGTATACGAGTGCCAGAGTGGCCCAAAAAAGAGCATCGCCCTTTAATGAGGACGTCTCTCTGTGTCCCCAGTGTGAACTTTTTTTCAAAGCGTTCATCAAAACCTGGAGCAAACACATCTTATTGCAATCCTATAGAGGGTGTTGTATTCTACTCATGATCAAAATGAATGCAGCAGAATCAGAGAATGCATTTGTTTTGTATTCTTATGTTAAAACCTTCAGCTTACATTACCAACAATGCAATTGATCATAATCACAAGGAAGCATATTAGACTCAGAGCAGGTGCTCCTTTAGTCAGAGAGCCAGAGCGTCTGCACACAGAGGAGGTTGTGTTGGATGGATCAAACAAACACAGGACCCATAAGATCACTGCTCAGGATCCTAAGGAGACATTGTTGTAGTGGCCAAATGGTGGTACTACAACTTCTGTCAGTCTGTGACATAATGGGCCTAAAAATACTTTCTATACCTCCATGTTCGTATCCCATTAAGCCAAAAATGTCAGAGGTTTCTTCTGCTGTGTGACCTTCGTGACCCCGGATTGACACCTCACTTTGAAGCATCACAAATACTGAAGCAGCAACAAAACAAAATGCTTTTTTCTGTCTTTCTAATAAAGAAATGTGAAGGTATCTGCCTCATCCTCCCATTGTCTTCAACACAGGCCGTTCTCAGTACTCTGCAGACTTTGGGTGTTCATTTTGCCATTTTAAGGGCCAAAAATGTTGCTCCCATCACTTTGGGAGCATCACAAATACTAGAGTAGTAACAAAACAATAAGTGGCTTTTTCTGCCTCAATATGAACAAACTACTATCTATACATCCATGTTCGTATCAAGCCAAAATGTCAACTTTTTCACGTATAATTCTTGACTTTTGCACCTACAACCCTACTTACTTTACTCAAAACCACGTTTTCCTTAACGTAACCAATAACAAGTAAGGTTGTGTTTGAATTCACGTGTTGGAAATGTTACAGATTCTACCTCAAACAGAAAGCAAATCGTGATCCCTTTGGATGTTAAACAGTAAACAGGACGATTTAAATCTGTTTGATGAAGACGAAGCCTTCTGCTGCACACGGACAAACACACACACACACACACACACACACACACACAGACACACACACACACAGCGAACAGCTCCTCATGCCTTTTGAACGCCCACACATACAAAAATGTGTGTGTGTATTGTCGTTGTGTGGCGAGCCGCCCACCCTGTGGCAGATGGGGGTTTGGCCGATACACGCACGCACACACACACACACACACACACACACACACACACACACACCACACACACACACACACACACACACACACACACACACACATGAACACACACACTCTGCAACGAAGAGAATGAGAAACAAAATGCACACACTAAGGAAATACACCCACTTTCCAATCAACACACACACACGCGCACAAAAACTCACTTTCACTTGTCTAAATACTCTGTAACACATACACACTTTTAGTTCATTTGCAAATCCACCCACACACACAAATACAAACTCACACAATGCAATAAACAAACTAAGAAACCAAATACACACACTTAAGCAGCAGACACACACTTTCTCACAAACAGACACGCTCCTACACACACATGCATGCACACATGACATAGACACTTTCACTCGTTTTTTCTCTGTGACAAATGTACACACACACACTTTCTTTGTCAAAATCTGTCAAACAAACAGAGACACACACACACACACCTCACACAAAGATACACAAAGATACACACTTTGACTTATTTTCACTGTAACTCACACACATCAGCACAAACACACTTTACCCGTCAAAACCGTCAAACCAGCGCACACACCCTTTCTTTTTCCTCTCTCCACACAAACACTGCAAAAAACAGGCCGAGAACCAAAACACACTCACTTTCTCAAGAACACACACACACACACACACACACACACACACACACACACACACACACACACACACACACACACACACACACCACACACACACACACACACACACACACACACACACACACACACACACACACACACACACACACACACACCACAAGCATGTACACTTTGACTTACCCTAACACACACACATCTATGCAAACACACTTCTTTTCTCTGTTACAAATACACACACCAACACCAACACTATTTCTCTGTCAAAATCTGTCGAGCAAACACACACAAACCCACCCACACTCTCTCTCTCCACACTCTCTCTCACACACACACACACACACACACACACACACACACACCACACACACACACACACACACACACACACACACACACACACACACCGTGCCCTGCTTCCACCCTTCGCCCACGCTGCTCCGGGCCGCCGAGGCTCTGGGGGGTTTCTGGTTTTGTGTTTGGAGGCTCGGGGTGTCAGCCGGGGGTCCGGGCGACGGCAGACCCCACCACGCCGATTAATCATCTGTCATCTGCAGTTTTTGTTAATATAGATCTTTGTCTTCGTCCTCAAACGATGCTCGGGTCGGCCTGCTTACCGCCTGCCGTCCTCTTTTACATTATTAGAATCGAAAAAGAAAAAGAATACCACTTTTCTTCTGCCACTTCTCTCTCCATACGTCAGAGGTTTCTTCTGCTGCGTGACCTTCGTGACCCCGGATTGACACCTCACTTTGAAGCATCAAAAATACTGAAGCAGTAACAAAACAAAATGCTTTTTCTGTCGTCCTTATAAAGACATTTTGAAGGTGTCTGCCTCAACCTCCCTTTGTCTTCAACACAGGCTTTTTTCCGTACTCTGCAGACTTTGGTTGTTCATTTTGACATTTTAAGGGCATACATTTGAGATGAAGATGTTCTGACACCTCACTTTTGTAGCATAAAAAATACTTAAGTAGTAACAAAACAATAAGTGGATTTTTCTGCCTCAATATAAGGAAAAAGTTGTACCTTATCTCCAAACGTATATCACAAGACCTGAACGTTTGCCTAATGCTAACTGCTACCAGCTTCTTTACACAGTAATCCATGTTTTATTGCACTTCTTAAGACTCTTTGAAACCTTAAAACCTGCATATATACGAGTTTAAAAGGTTACAAATCATTGTATTCAGTACTCAACAAAGTTTAGTTGCCTTTTAATAGACTTACATCGTACCATTGCCAGAAATTGTGAGACGTACTGACACCTCACTCTTGTAGCATCAGACACACTGGAGGAATAACAAAAGTGGCTTTTTTCTGCTTTCCTGATGAAGAAATTTGAAGATTTGTACCTCAAACTTTTAACATATTTGACACAGTTTTGCACGTTTGTCTAATACTATCTTCTGCTTGATGCTCTGCTCAGTAATCCATGTTGTAATGCACTTCTTAAGACTCGATAAGTATTTGTGTAACATCACGTAACGTCTTACGTTGGTTATTTTGAGGTCCAACAAAGTGCTCTGTTTGCGTTTTAAACCTGATTTGATCCATATTAATTTGCTCACTTTGTTTGACAGAAGCAAAGGTGCTTTTATCAGCCAAGTGTACAACATGGCGCTTCTCAA
The DNA here is from genome assembly GCA_012861695.1 of Trematomus loennbergii. Taxonomy (NCBI): domain Eukaryota; kingdom Metazoa; phylum Chordata; class Actinopteri; order Perciformes; family Nototheniidae; genus Trematomus; species Trematomus loennbergii. The sequence continues at coordinate 28,116,058 of JAAOOA010000016.1, read as the reverse complement.
AGCAATATCAGAAATAACTCCTTAATCCAACAATCACATCAGTAATTATCTTCATTTTCTGGGCTATCATTTTCTCGATCACTCAATTCATGTCTGTTTAAAAAGGACGTCAAAAATAAAACATGAACCCAGAGCCTGATCTTTCTTCATAGATATTTCAACAACAACACAAAATCCCCGTCCTCTTAGAGATGCAGGGTTATCATCAACAGACTTTAAATACACATCATAAATCATCTTGAACTGAAGGGGTTTTTTCTTTACTAAATGCCGTACGACTCATTTAGAGAAGAGACAGAACAAGTTTGAGTTTCATTCAAGAGTTTGATTATGAAATACTATTATGATATTTAGTCTGACGAGGCCTGAAAGTACCTGATAATCCTTTACACAGTGCAATATGGACAATACTTAAACTGTACAATTATGTCATTGTGCCATACTCCCACCAACATGGCTTTATTTATGTTATTTACAAAACCCAATTTCCTCGATGATACACAAAGGATTCTGATTTCTATAAGTATGATGACATTTAGGCTTTTAAATAATAATGAAAGCGCCATAACTACGCTCCTAAAATGACATTTAATTTGAAGGTGACTCTCACGTCTCTCTAGATTTTTGATCGACCTGCAGATGAGTCAGGTTTTGGGAGGGGGTTTCTGGGAGTTTTCTTGGCGTTGATTCCCTTTCTAACCAAGCCGTCAATAGGAGCCATTGCTTATTCATGGAAATGTATTGACTGCTGAGTGTCGGATAATAGACAGGCCCGCCGAATGAGCGTGGAGCGGAGAGAAAGGCAGCGACACCACCTTCAGTTTCTCTCAGTTATAGCTTGTCCCGCGATATCACACCATGGATAATTAGCTTTCTGCAGGAGCACATCCGAGGCCAGAGAAACATTTAGGGCATAAGTCCAGAATAAGTTGCATTTCAAACTCAGACACATTCACAACATCTTTGACATTTTCATTGTCTGGTTGCAGAAGCACAAAACAGCTTTTTAGGAGTAACATTCAAACACTTTTAAGCTCTTACAAGGTATCTTAACCGTATATGTGCGCAGCCTATAATCCTTAATTGCTATTATGAATGAAAATAAAGGCTTTCATGGAGCAATCAATGTACAACGTTTATTTTCCCAGCTGCCCATATAAACTTCTTTGTTATTGTAGTAATTTTAAACATGAAAAGATCTTGTTCAGTTCATGATATGATGATGAAAGTCAAGCTTTTTTCAAAGAGTATGTTCGAATTCAAGCTTATTCCTGATACTGAACACATAACTTTTCAAATGAAGCATCTTCCAAAGAGCTTTTACAAACACCTTACAAGATAAAACAAAACTATATTCTTTGTGTAATACAGCATTTCAAACTAGATCTTTTGGCTTTGTCCAGATCATTTTAAACACGTGTGTATTGTCCGGTTGCTGAGGAACAAACCGTAGTTGTGTACAGCTTTTTAAGAATAACAATTAAAGCACTTTTAATGCAGCTAAACCGAAGATGTGCAGACTTTCAACGCCTCTACATTTAATATTATAACATTTACTAATGAAGTCTTTCATCCAACCATCACAGTAAGGATTTAACTAGATCTTTCATTATAAATACAACTGATTATTGTCCTAGTTTTTCAGTGTTTTTCCTAAATATCACCAACAAAAAGCAAATATATTTATCTCACAGTACAAAACTTGAAATGTAATGAAAGCTGGATCTATAGAGAAGTGGTGTTGTCTTCCTAGAAAACCACCCTGAAAACATTCATCAAATATCAAAACAGTTGCACACTTTTCTTCCTCAACTCATCTATTAGTCAAATAATCACCAAATCCCAATATCATCAAAAAGCTTAAATTCCTTATGCCATCGACTCTACAAAACACAACTAACTCTACTCAAGGCCACTTTATTTCAGCTATGACGTATATGTCTCCCAGAAAACACTCTTGAGCTACACATGAGCACCATATGCTATAAAGCAGAGGGAAACGTTGATCAAAATAACATTTTTGTCCCTAAATGTGAGCAATATTTCCCTCAGAATACCAGTTATCTTAGTGAACTGTGAAATCAGTTGTTAAGCTCTTCTAGCTGTAATGTGGACATGTTGATGTCTTTCTCTTCATCTTAATCACACACAAACACATTCACCCTCTCATACTAACTGATGTAAACATAAAAAGCAAGAACAATCTGTTAAAGTTGAGCGTCTGGAGACACAGAACCAACAAAATGAACCCAAATAAAACCCTGAAAACCTTCAATTTCCCATCTTGGTGACGCCACTTTAACATGATATGTACTTTCCATACATTTAAGAGGTTATTTATGTGCTAAAGTGTTCAATAAACTATGCAAAAACCCCCTAAATACCTGCAGGTGACCCT